>QNGE01001335.1:109926-154672 GCA_008508345.1 Paragonimus westermani | reverse complement strand
ACCTGGCCGCTCAGGGTAGAAGACGTGAACCGTCTTGAAGTATTTGACCACCGATGTCTGCGTTCAATCGCTCGTATCGGGTGGCACCGGCGTGCAAGTAACGAGGAGGTTAGGAAGCGGGTGTTTGGTAGTGATTGTCAAACGAGTTCTTTTGTTCACTCCCTACGTTTGCACAGGTTTAGATGGTTAGGTCATGTATTAAGGATGCCAGCTAGTCGTCTTCCATACCGAGCACTGTTCGCTGACACTGCGGCCGACTGGTGTAAGATGCGAGGTGGACAGATAATGACCTGGCGTGGGGAAATGAAGTCGTTCACGAAGGGATTGGCCACTGTGGGTCGTGTTCGTCTCCTGGGCTGGGGTCCTCGCGACTCACAGAGTCGGTGGTTGGAGACTCTAGGTGAGATGGCGGTTAATCGAGCTGAGTGGCGTGAATGTTGTCGTTGTTTGTCCGAGTTGTCTGTAAAGTGAGTGCATTTAATGGTGCGAGGCAGTGACAGCCGTAAGGAAGCTATCTCGCTGATGACGCCTTACTCTCACTTTTAGCTCGGTTGTTTGTTCGCAAAGTGTGGGCACCTTGATGTTGAATGTTTGAATATGGAGGTAGTCATTTTCAGTAGTTAAGTCTCTTCCCGTCGCGTTCTTTTTTCCTCTCTTCCTACACAGGGTTTGTTTTTTCTCCATGGTTGTGTGGCAGTTAGGTATTGGCGTGAAGCACTGATGTATTGCTGTCTATGATGGTGTTGATGATGTAGGATACAAATCTGTTTGCACTATTAATAGTGGGCTTAATGCCGCTTAGAAGAAACCAGTGACCTTATCGTCAAATTTGAAGCGTCTCTCCGTCAATTTCAAATCACCCCGTAGGACACGACATCACACACTTCAGGAACACTAATCAATAGTTAAAATAAATTAGTAGCTGCCTATACTGGTCATTTTACTGGAACAGTATCCAATTCGTTGAGTCGTACTTGCGTCAGCTTAGTGTGGTAACTATTTCCGTTCATCACGCGAAAAGCTGGATGAGATCAGATGCAGGATATCGCCTGAATGGTCACATATCAGGTGGGTTCCTAATTTTCTACCTACGCGCTTCACTTTCGAGGAGAGTTGGTCGCACGTGTTAACACCGTCGACTATGGGAAGGATATTGTGTTTGACCGGTGGGCGTGACGTTTTACGTTAGGCCGGCAGATCATTGGTTGCCGACTTCACATAGTGCATTGTGAACGACCTATTTTCTCGAATTATTGAACTGTTGACTTGTGTACTGACCTGTGTGACTCGAAAGCACCTAGTGGCAACGGTGGCGGCATCCGACGTTTCGTCGTCGGCTCAAATCCCATAATTTTCAAACAGGACCTGAACTGTTTTCAGTACGTAACATTTACATCTAACCTTTTAACTCATTCGACAGCCTGTGCTGCTGCTCCTATTGCTCTATTTCTTGTGCAACGAACTCCGCTGTTCGCAGGCTGGTCTTTGGTGTATGTCGCAGAAAACATCGATATGTTTGTTAGAAAATTCGTCAGTCATTTTGTGTGTTACTTTCACTCAGATATCCAATATTCGCTTACTTCACTCATCTCCATGGTCCTAATATTTCTGTTGTTCTTTCTCTGTATTTTCAGAGTAAGAACTTCCCACCAAATTAATTTCCTCGATGTTCCTCTTTTTGTAGTGAACGACTTTGGCTCCGATGAGCTGTACGCCCCTCAGTTGCCCTATCTCGCTGCTGATCATCTGGCCCCGTCTGGCTTTAACTCCCATCCTTTATCTGTTCCCATGGCAAGCTCTTCTTTCTCCCTCAGAACACTGGCGCGTTGTTCAGGACGCTCTCCTAGGAGCCGCAATAACCAGTCACCGCACACTGATGGCTTAAATAGGATTGATTCAGGTACGACATCAACAGCCATCGCTTTCAGTCAAACTTGTTCACCTTCTCATTCAAACATCCGCCGTGTGCTGCGCAGTCGAGTACCCTCCCCTCCGGTTCATCTTGACCGAGTCCGTAATGTGGAAGATTACATTGAACTCGATATGTACTCTCGTTCTGTCGTTAATTCCGATGAGGGTGAAACATTTAGTGACCAAGAGCGATACAGCCCGAACCGTGAGTCCACAGGTGTTACGAGTTCATCTCAGTGGCAGCCTGGGCTCCTTGGATCACCACTATCTTGTTCGCCAGAATGTCTGATTCATCCACCCACGACTTCCGGATCTTGTCTCATTGAAGCTCAAGCGGACGATCATCAGGTGTATTCGCACTTGGAGCCTTCATCCATCGGGTCTACGGGGTTAGTATTTGTCGTGTAGTTGTTTAAGTTCTTTTGTTGCCCCATGCGTCAATTGCTTTGTGCGTACAACCGGAGTGTTTAGAATTTACCGGACATCATTGGAGTGGTCTATGCTACGTAAACTTGATTACTGCCGGGATTGTACGCACCATCACTCTACAAACCTGATTTTGTGTGCTTCGTAAACTGTCTTTCCATTTTCCCTCTCAGTGGCCTGATGCGCGCTTCTGAAAACAAAATTGCCCCGTTACACCTTACACGTGTTTTAACGGTCACTACATGGGTATCGTACATAGTTTGATCACTACAAAGATGATTTTCTGTTCTTGGTTTTGGGTTTCTGCAATCTGATTTTGATTGTTTCCCTTTGGACACAAATTAGTAAGTGATTCTCAGGTTCATGTCCTACAGCAGTCCTCGAAACTACCGGCTGAATTTTCATAATAAATCTTGCTATGTTGTATGATTTGTCCAGTCAAAATCTCTGAATGCACAGAGTTAACTGTAGACCAGGTGTTAGTGACCCGAACTACCCTTTGTTCAGATTAGGTTGACGCAATATGCCGTTAAAGATTCTTGACGTTTATTTATCTAGCTTCGTTAAGACCATTGTAGCTGTTCCTTTATGAAACATTTTGGTGAAACTTGCCTAGCCTGTTTCATCTTTCAGTGTCTCTACTCAATAGTATTTCTGTCAATCTTCACATTTTGCCTACGTCTTACCTGCCACAACTTTAAACAATCACCGGCGCTTTTCCTGGCGCATTTATGCGGCCCATGTTGTGTAAACACCCCACAGCAAAGTTTTTCGTATCTTAAGTCGCTTTTTGTTTTTACGATCGTGATTGATCACGTAGTCACGTATTGAAAGTTCAGAGCTGTGTGTGGCTTTAGAATTTGCTTGCCAGAGAAACTCAGCCAGCGGTTACACTGTGCGTACACTTGTCACCTGTACGTATCAAATTCAGACAGGAACGACAGAGTCACGATGGATTTTCAGTTATTTTTAAAAATGGGTGGAATGCGTGACCCCATGGCGTGCTGGGCCATTATGAGTGAGATGTTGCATGATTTCTCAGCCCACTCAGACTCAATTATTTCGGGCGTGTGTTACTATTCTTTTGTGATATAGAGGATACGGGTTTCAGCTGACCGTATATGCTTCACTTGCGATAGTCGCGTCTTTCGGTGCATTTCAACGTTATACATTAACTCTCCCTCTTTTAATTTAGAATACACTGGTTAATTTGTCATCTGACGTGGTCACCAGCGCGCTCAAAAGAGTGACTTCTGTGTAGCCAGTGAATTTTGCTCCATAACTCTGATGTATATCAGTGAGCTAATTTGCCTCGTTGCGTGACATGTCTGCTAACGTATTGATGCGTTTTGTGAACGGAGATGTGTCCGAATAAGTGTGTTCAAGTGAAATTAGTTCGGTTCATCTCCGTTAGTGGTTTGCATTTGTTTATGATCTATTTGCGCTGTTTATTCGAGGCTCGATGTAGGCCGTAGATCAATGTGGGAGCACTTACAGAAGACGTACAAAAATTCAATCTACCACAAGATCCTAGATGGCATTAGAATTCTTTTCAAAGTAAGGCGGCGCAGGTAGTGTATGTTTAATGGTCTGTCAAGCAGCGCAGCTTGTTCCGAAATGGTCGATTGACTTCAAATTCCAACATCCGCCTTCTGTATAGTGAGGTTCATCGAGTACGCATCCCTGATGAATAATTTCCATCATTAGTATTGGTATTGTTGGTTGTCGTTGATCTGTACTCGAGAAGCAACTTTTGTTCACTGTTTGCAGTGCAAATGTTTAAAACTCTGTGTTCAAAACATTTAAGCCAGCATACACGTAGAAGGGAACGTTAACATTCGTTGCGAACAACTATCATGATACACAGTGACTATTCCTTCTATTCAAATGACGTGGAGGCTCATGAAATAAAGAAAACCTAAGCTTACGTTGTGAAGCATCAGGTATGCGAAGGACTTAATGTCCCCGTACAACCTCGGGTAGTTATGTTCAAGAATGGACAGTGCTGTTGTCGGTCCTATTGGGTGTACCCATCAATAACCTGACAAGTGCTTGTGATCTGTTGGGTTCATTCTCTCGACACGTGCACCATCAACGAACGTCAATCACTTTGCTGCTCAGTTCATTTGCAAATGCAGGTGAGTCAAGTGATTCAAAAAGCACATTGTAGCTGAGAGAGCAGATTATTTCAACGTATTCAAAGGTTATACAACATTTTACAATGTAACTTATCTCCAGTGGTGCATGCCTGATGGATGAACATCCCTGACTGCGTTATTAATGATGCCAATCAGCAAACCTCAGACCTAATGACAGGTGAAGTAATGTTCGTGCAGAAAGAAGTGCTTCAGTGCTATATGTTTTGAACGTGTTTAAAGCTTCCGGAAATGTATATAGTAAACGAATACTCTCCGTTATCCACTCGGTTGTATGAAAGGCTATCAGAACTCTCGGGCTTAAATCGGTACAGTCGTCAGCCACCGACTTCAAAACAACATACCCCTCGGAAACGCGCAATATGCCCGTCTTTTATTGCGTTCTTGTCCTAGACACAATCTTACTGTAGAACGCTGAGTTCAAAATTGTTATACCTACATGACGCGGTATAGTGCGGGCGATAATTTATGTGAAATGGTGGTAGAGTGCTACAATCTGTTCACTACCTTATTCAAATGGGTTATCCAAACTGAAACAGTTCTCGGACTTGTTAGGGGAGGCTTCATTGTAGCATATGGGATCATTCAACAACCTCGTTATCTGTTAAGAACCTCTGTTTACTAGCCCAAAGGAAACTCATTAACTCGTAAAGCCATCTATGTTACATGGGGCAGTCATCCGGCGTTCGGATATACTCAGTTTGAACTTACCTACAGAGTCAGTCTTTGCATCGTCATTAGCAGGCAAATTTAGGTGTACACGTTCAGCGCACCAGACCGAAGCTTCCGGCAGATTAACTATCGGAATCATTACGATAGGATGAAGGCACACTCTACCCCTTGATTACTGTTAGTCCGCTGTTGTTTTGTTGTATACTGAAATGTGTCCGGTGGGATATGGTCAGGTTTTCCTTTCGCTTATTTTTTTCTCGCTTCATCATTCGTGATCTTATTCTTACTGGCATTTTGAGACTGAAAACAGCTGCCAGTTCTTCTTTTCTCTCCAAACTGCACCACACGGACTCAGATACTCATAAGCACACAAATTTCTCCAACTTATATTTTTTTTGTTAATCCTGCATTCAGGGTAATGCACCTTGGTTTCGTTAACCCAATATGAAATTGATTAAACGTTACATTAATGTTACGCACAGCAATGAAACACTACCAGTGAAATTTCTGGCTTAAATGTTTCTTGTGCAGAATTTCGGTACTGGTTCCGATACTGGACTCTCGTCAAATCACCAACTGTGATTAGTCAGTATTTTGTGGTCTTTCTAAACAGCTAATCAACCAAAAGCCACTGTATATACAAACATACATGGTTGGAGTACATCACTTACTAATGAATTTACTGTTTTTGGAGCACATGTGACTAACTAGGACTCGCACCCTTAAGGTCACAAAAAATGTCTATCCGCATTTGACCGGACTGTCGTAACACCTAGAAAATTGTGTGTACGTACTTTAGAGGAACTACAACATTGCTGACTTTGACCGCATGCCATTTCCAAAAGTATATTCTACTACAGTGGAATATTTCTTCTTGAACCAAACCATGAGAGCTGGCAACGTCCTGGAGAGTCACTTTGGGGCGAAAGCCCTCGCCTCTCAGAACCACCCCTCACCCTGACCACTTGACCTCTGTTCCCAGCCTAACCCAGCCTAACGCACCACGTTGCCAACGCACACGAAACCGGGCATTAGGGCAGGCATACGAATACACCTCGAGGGAGGACAATAATCTTGTCAACTGGCAGGCTCATGTGGACGTAACCTTCTCCTTATTGATAGCATGGGTTTGCTTTGTTTCTCTCTTGATGAGAGGATGGCGGGCCGTAAACAGTGAATCGTTTTGTTTGCTCGGGAAATATCGATCGAAGACTTTAAGTCTTCCAGAACCGTCAGTGTTTGTTATGTAAAGCTGTTCACTTTGTTACTGAACTCTGGCTATTGATCACACGTTCACCTTTGCTTGGTCAGTCCTATGTTGTATCGTTCTCTGCTGGTTTGGTGTGTCAGGTTTACACTGCCTCGCTATCCGCATACCTGTCGGCGTTGTTCATGCAACGTTCTTTTTTTATCAACGTAACCGCGCTGGAATCCGTGAACTTGTTGGTTCACTTCACCGTGGACCGAACGCTGTGTTACCCTAAGAAGGGATGCCATAATTGCACGAATGTACGTGTGTGTTATGTGCTCCATGTCCACGGACATCAAATAGAACAGCACGAAAAAGTCTGTTTTCCCCACTGATATTTGTGGTTTTACTTATGTTTACCTATATTCACTTATATTCATACATATGTACTTCTATTTACTTATATTTCTCCGCTGCTGGTAAATTTCAGGCCGACCACTTACCAATTTGAGCATGCACATTCCCGAGGATCCTACCAATGTATGCTTTCGATTTGTTCCGTTCCTTCCCACAGTAATGCGAATACTGATCCCGTGAGTTCGGATGACTGTTTATTAAACTTTTTTCACAGCTAGTATCTATATCATATGTCCACTGTTAACTACTGATAAAGCAACCAGTCACTTGCGGTCAATAAGCTATACACTATTGTGCTGGTATCGTCAGTCGTTGGCCCTTACCTCTTATGTCGACCTTTCACGAACTGACGAATGACCTTTACGTTCAGGTATATGAGTAAGTGTCAGATTACGATGAAACGCCTCCAGAGGTTAGATTTTGAGGTGCAGATGTTAAGGACATGGATGTTGTTATTATGGGTATCTCAGAACACTGGTTGATTTCGATCCTATTCTAATATACATACTGTAACCATTAATCCAATTTTCAAGGTGTGAGTCGCTGAGAAATTCATAGTTCCCTACTGACGCATATGTCTGTGAGATGCATAAGGTTTCAGTTGACCATCTACGGCTAACTGCCACCATACGAATTAGGAGTGATACTGAAGATACTATTGAATGCAGTGGGCCGATCAAACCTTAGAGCAGCAGTAGCATACCCATCGTCACTAATAAATTGATGAAGTACCCAATCTTACGTTTAAAGGGGAACACTAAAGAAGACGTAGAATATAATAAGTATCTAACCAACGATCACGTCGAATGTAGGGAATTGCTGCGAACTCTTTGTTTGCATAATATTACTGTTCTGAGTGTTTTACTCTACAAAGTACCATGCCATATCCTACATACCTGCATATTCAGCGTTAACTCTGCTTGCCGTTGTTCCTGACTGTACTTCATAAAGCGACGGATTAGTGAACAAACTCAGCTATGGTAAGTGATGAGAAATATTTCTGGGCAACACAAAATTCTACGGATTAATGAACGATCTTACGGCCCGCTTGTCACTATTCACCATACACTTCCGTGTCCGATATATATGTAGCACTTATAACACACCAAAATCACACAGAGTGGCATACGTGCCACAACACGAGAAGGAAAAAGGGAACTGTGCAAGCTAAAGAAGGAGAAGAATATGCAGAGAGAGAGAAAGAAGGAGAAATTACACCGATGCATATAGGGACTAGCAACACGGGCGCCATTGACTTCTGGTCGTCGCCATGTCTGACAGCGTCCCCAGACAAAGATGTTCAATGTCCTTCGGACCACAACCAGGAAACAGCTCGGAACGCCCCACTAAAGCAACCAACAAACTGAGTGACTTCATACCCCGAACTCAAGTCATACGCTGGCCATCGGGCTACCACTGTCAGTCTAACCCACCACTTACAAACGAAACACCGTCTGATAGGCAGTGAGTTGACACTCGTAGAATGTGGTCACGTCAACGAAACCTGTGAGACGAGATCAGTATGCTCAACGGTGGACAGAGTTCATCCGTCCCGAAAACGTGTCCACCAACTTCGTCACTGTTGACACCGTGCTCCTATCACACACTGCTAATGCTTCAGAAACGTCGATGGTCGTAAAGGGATACTCAGTCAACATGGTTTGCGCGAATGGACCGAGTTTCGCAGCTGCATTTTGAGAACACCCATGCAGTGGCAGTGCGTCCTCGATCCTTCACAGATGAATTGAGATCATGCCAACGCCACGGATGACGTAGGTTGGCAAACACCAGTCGAGCCTTTGCCATGAGATTTTCGGCCCCATCAGACCGGCGCTGATACAACTCGCATGATACGTAGAATTCTCAACTGCCTCCAACAGTTCACCACCAAGAGTGAGAGCAGGCGCACAAACCTGCCCATCTTGCAACAGCCCCTTACACTCAGTAGGTTTGAAGGCCACACCAAACCGACCAATTGATCGGTCTAAGATGTTCAGGGCTCACTGTCAGCCCTCACAGATTAGGGCGACATCTTCTGCACGTCCTCTGTCTGGAAGTCGAGCGGATGGTAGCAGTTCCACACCATCATGTTCGCAGTCTATCAGGGCACACTCTAGAATCTTGTCTGCCGCAGAGTTGATCAGGAAGTGGGAGGCTAGACAACCTTGTCGCACCCCACTTGAGATGCTGAAAGCCAGCGATATGCTGCCATAAGCCCTAACTCGGCCGAGGCCTGACGGCAAGTTATTCTTAGGATGTTCGCATACTTCTCAGGCATACCCCTCCTCGACAGACAGTCTCAGAGTGCACCTCTGTCAATTGAATTGAATGCCCCTCTGGTGTCAAAGAAGACAACAAGCACTGGCATTTCACATGCATGGCGAAGTTCAAGCACCTGACAAAGTGTGAACATGTGGACAGCGCAACCACGGCCACGAGTGAACTCAGTCTGGTCCTCACGGATATCTTGCTCACGTGCCTTGTTTAGTCTACGAAGTACGATGGCCGCAAGCAACTTTGACGAAATGGCAATCAGACTAATCTCTCTGTGATTTACAAACAAAGTGTGTGAGTTCTTTTCGAAAATAATGAGAATACAGGAGCTACTAAAAATACGGATGGCATCGCTCAAATCTGTAAGGAATAAGGAGGAATCCAGAAGGTCTTAGGGCGTCATTACCTCAGTTTGGTATGACCTTTGTGATTCCTAAGTGTGAGGTGTTGCAGCAATATCGTCAGAATGTTATCTGTCTGTTATCTCTTTTTTATTGTAGTTCGTTGTAGAGGTATCTTAGACGTTGCATCAACGATGGTGGAGTGCCTGATGAGATCACAAATCGTGTAGCTCGGATGACATTTGCAAACTTACGCCAACATGACCAGTCTCTCAGTGGCAGGTTCGGTGTACACTGTCACTGAAGAGCAATCTAACTATACGGTTGCGAAACCTGGCTCATTCGCGTGGACGATGTTCAGTGTTTGTTTCAGTCATCAGTGTCTCCGAAGCATTAGTGGCGTGTGGTGAGAACACTACGTTAGTGGTGACTAAGTTCTTCGGTGTATCCTCGGGACGAACAGACTCTGTCGACTCCTGAACATGATGATCTCCTCCCACAGGCCCTACTATTGATGCGAACACACCTCGTGGGTACCAACTCACCGCTTACTAAACCACACTTTGTTTACGACTAGTGAGTTAGGCCGAAAGCTGCAGCCTGGTGACCAGCGTATGATGGGGTATGAAGTGACAGTCGTCGAAGCTCTCCCCAGTAGGGTATCTAGTCTTCACGGTTGGGGCCAATGTTGATCGAGGAAAAGCGGAGTGAACAACGTTTTTAGCAGCGCTGATGCCGCAGACATCAATGGCCGATCTTCACAGAACTTGCCAGGCGGATGGTAGAGGCCAGCGGAAATGTGAATCCAACACATCAATGCGCCAAGACTGTCGAATTGATAACAACACCTACTCTAGGCTGAGCGATAGCGGTAGATATGAAATCACTAGCACACAACCAATAGAGAGGAATCTGTACATGTGCCTCTGATCGCAGTCCTTAATTCCAGTTTTTGAGGTGCAACAGACGTCCGAGCCAAATTCAACGATTACATGCACGATGTATAAAGCTAGTGCTGGCTAGAGACAAATCATGCTCAGTGGACAGCTGTAACAGTCACCCGCTATTATTCGAACGATTTGCTGCTATCCCAAACCTGTCACACACGCGACTCGGCCTCACTAAGGCGACCGACCTGGACTTTCATACCTCCGGCAAAATGACTATATCAGAACGATATGTCTACCGAAGGACAGCGACCAGATCCTAATACAACGCAACCTTGACACCGACATCACTGCAGTCAGTTGGAGCGTAAGCAGACACGATGAAAAGATATGTGAAATTTTACCTCTACAGGTGGTCTTTCTTAAACCTGTCAAGCAGACGGCACAAAGCCTACTGTTAATGGGAATTCAGTCTGCCAATGCGGTTGCGGCCGTCTTGCTGAGGACTCTACCTACTTCAGCCTGACCGATAACGGCGGCCGTGGAATCACCCGAAGTGCATAACCAATATCGGGTAGACAGTGTGGATGATGTTGGTTCTATACGTTGATTACCGTCCTGACTTCTAATCTCCGAAATGCTAAGGCTGAATGATAAGGGATGGGACCTGTTGGCACAGTGTTACTATGGTTAGCTATATCTGATGTGGGACCTGCAGAGTAATTACCAGAAGTGGAGTTCGGGAGGGGCCTGAGAGCTATGTTTGATAGGTCAGTGGGGGAGGGGTCAGCAGTAGCATGTTTTTGCCTATCCACCCTGCTGTATGCAGCAGATAGGGCAACCCGGTTTGCACTGCGAGACGGCCGATGCAGTATGGAATTGTTTATGTTGTGAGTGTTCATGATTGTGTGTGGGCTGATATACTGCTAGGGCACTGACCCAGACAGGAGAACGATCAGGGTTCTCAACCAAAGCCTTTGGTTCAATAACCTGTACCGCAAGGCAGCAGGTGGGTGGCAGTGTGTCCAAATCGATACTTTTTTTCTGGAGAAAGATGCTAACTTTCTTCCAACCCTCAACCTTAAGGACCAAGAGACCAGTTTGTCAGACCTCTATCTATTGGCCTGCCTGGTATGAGTGATTCTGTCGGTGTGGTCATCATACTGTACTGTCCAGCCCAATAGATCATCGAGAGGCGCAAGCCGCCATACCTTGTCAAGGTCCACTCTCGTTGTGTAATGAGAAAAAGAAAACTCTCTGAAATGCTATGCACCACGCATTTCACGCCTTTTTTTATGGTAAACAGCTGAATCTCTGCGATGCCACAGTTGATGAGAATTGATAAAGGTAATGCTTGTTTTCGCTATCTTCACGGATACCTCGTAAGCAATGTCAATGGTTAATGAGATAAGGTGATGTGGTCAACAGTAACGATAAAGTGGAATGAAGGCGAAATCAACCACGTAGTATCACTTTCCACTTTGAAGGTGTAAAATTCGCGCCATCACTTGACGAATTCAACATAGTCGTTTGCGGAGGAACACAGCAGAGCGATGTCGTCTTCATTTTCAGTATCAGTCAGCTCACTGTCTGATAAAAGCCCCATTCCGAGCTTTCTGGAACCTCCAAACGCTCCTTCCCAACCTTCGTATTTCAAATAGCTGATGGGGAAGGAAGAGGTCGGACACCCATGTCGAGCACCATTTGAAATGAAGAACTCTCGAGTTGGCGATCCGTAAATGTAACTTCTGCATTCAAAGTCGGTGTACGACAATTTTAATGAACGGCCATAGTCTACCGAAACGCTTCCACAATAAAGGCAGCCCTGAAGAGCATATTTAACCACTGAATCAAAAGCTACCCTCTAATCCAAAAATACCACTACTATTGAACAAGAAGGATAACTGAATCTCCCGTCGCAACCAGTTCGGAGACCCGTTTGTCCTAGTCATGTTCGGTTATCTGTGCTTCAGGAGTCGCTATGTTGTTAGACCTGATAAGTTTGAAATGCTTCACTGAGAAGTCTGCTGTCTATTTTGGATGTCACAGGACATTCCGATTCCTTTCTGAAAGTGTGAATGGATGTTGGTAACCTTCAATCATCCGGGCACCTCCTGAACTTTCCACATGTAATGAGTGAATATGGCCACTTCAGACATCAGTCGCCCGTCGCCGCTTTTGAAAGGAGCTGGGGAAATACTATCCTAACCTGGCATTTTTAATCTTCAGTGGGTAAACTCCAGAAACGATTGGGCTTCCGACAGCTGGTCGCCAGGACTCTTCTAGCTAAACCCACTGTGTTCATTGTCTACTCAGACACTCTTTATTCACAAGTGATGAATGTTCATTTGGAAATTGAATTGAATACGTAATGTCCATTAGACAGCATTAATCGTCAAGCCGCTCACGTCACAACAGTGGTTTAGGTGAACACTGGGCAGAAACCCCCGAAATCCATGCGAACCAACTTTAGAGAGGTCAGTTCCAGACTAACACTGCAAATACGGCAGGACTGAATTTTAGCTGATCCACCAGAGCTCGTGAACAAACAGCGGTTGATACCTCGACTCTGAACCACGACAGCAACTACCGTGAAACGAACCACAGAATTGCGGGTATTCTGCACAAAAACCTTGAAACTTACATGGTCAAGCGAGATTAGGAGCTGGAAAAGGCGTCTTTTTCGGAGACCAGTAGAGTGCTGTTTTCCATCGTTCGTAACTGTACCAGCCGCAAACATGTTATCGAAACTTTACATGAGAACGATGGATCATGAGTGGGTGACCTGACAGGTGTACTGGGTGCTTGAGGGAGTATTACATCGTTCAGTGTATTTTTTTTAACCTTGTCAATAAACTTGCACCGTGGCTGTTTTCTCTGACAATGCCGTTGCCTGCACAATACTTACGCTCAGGTTGCCAGAGCTTGTCACCTACTTTTTATGTTACCACTGTTCAACAGCTTATTGATTATCGTTCCTGATTCGTTGGCTGACGTTGAGCCCTAGTTGACCAGTTGAGATCGTATGCATGCCCTCACACAGTGAATGTGTCGCCACAATAAAGTCGGTCAGAGGAGATAACAATGAGACAATTTAAAGCGTCTCTCTCACTAATCAGGCACTTATGGACAACCACACGTACGTTCCATGTGTTCTGTTCGGTGGGACGACGTTCACTAGCTGTTATGATCAGCTTTGCATCGTAACAATCGTTCGATACAGCCCTCAGTTAAATTAGGTTATTTCAACCAGTCATCGAGTGCTTATCCAACCGTGCGCTTCTGGAGTCATTTGGTTTAGCTTCCTTGTCAACAACAACAGGACGGTGAGAGACTCTTGATGCAAAAGCGATGAGAGGGTCTTGAGCGTTGGATTCACGATCACGTATGCGGCCTACTCGTCCTGGTTTGACTGAGCGGTGTTCACAATTCGTCACAGCTAACCACGGTGAGAAAAAAATGGTATCGTATTTATTGCGGTCGGTGTTCTGACTGATCGTCGAGCAGACCAATTGCTTGAAGCCGATGTGGTCATGTATTAGTAGGGGCGAGAGTGCGGATAATATGGATGAACCGATGCTTCAGGCTTAGTTACGCCACTGTTTGAGTAATGTCCAAATGCATAAAATCACTCCGGTCACACCGAACTCTTTGTAGGTCAACGTTTTCTAACAAATTTAAGCTTAATCGGGCTGCCACATACTAGTGGCTACGGAATAACAGTTCGGAATGCATCTTCTACGGCAAAATTTACGCAGTGATTTGTCACATGCAATCAAGCTTGGTTTGTCTTATTATATTGAAACAGTTTTAAGTGATCGTCGAAGTAGTCAATACAAGTGCAAGTATCTCTGTTGTTTATCTTTGTTATCCACCCGTTTATCACCTGCGCTTACAACCGATCACCTAAGTTCAAAATTAATCGTAATCGTCTAATTTGTCGCCTGCGTACACATTCTTCATGCCTAGGAACCATATGTCAGTTACCTCCACTCGACAGACACATGTTGGTTGGTTCAAGCGAAATGGCGGTGAAAAATTGGACCTAGTGATGAAGATCGCAACATGTTGGTGGGCTTTAGAGTGCGATCGACCGCATATGAAGCAGGGTCACAGACACCGTTGGCAATGTTGTACTTAAGTCAAACAGTTTCCAGCGGACTGACGATTCTAAACTAGCTTAAGTCTAACCACTTTGCTAGACCCCTACCTGTGATGCGGGAAGTGAATAACGCCATGCGTCGACGCGATGGTCGTCGAAGCCCAGGAATTTCATGTTGGTCCAAGGGCCTGGTGCAAATTCTGTCAGTGTGGATACTTGAATTCTGTGTAACATTTGGGGTTGCACTTACAGACATGTAGAGTAATTGTGGATGCCTACCAAGAAGTTTTCCTGAGGCAAGGGCAGGGAAGCAAAAATTATGAAATGTCACTTTTATGTCTTCCTATGGTTGGCCGATCAGAAATCACACTTCATTCTTTCATTCACAACGACTGTGAACCTGACTAGAAGGTACTGTGGCTCTGGTCACCGCTCACCTCAACAGTCACGTGGAATGATTTAGGATTAGAAGGTTATTACAAAGGTTACAGTTCGATAAAAGAGGTTTAGTCGATAGAACCAGAAATGGTGTGAATGCAGTACCTTAGTAACCGCGGCAAATTGCTATCGCACATAGCGTTTTCAACCAACTATTTGAGTGATCACGAAGACCTCAGGCAGACGAGTGATAACCTACCAGCTTTGCTCAATGGAACAGTCTGTGTCTTTATATTTCGTGGCCGCGTTGTTGCTTGACCGTCACGCGGTTTCACTCAACTGTTGGTGATCTCAATATATGATGCCCGGTACGGCAAACGCTTAGCTGACACGCGAAGTACGTGACTCAACCTTCGCGGGCTGTGCAGCATGAGTAGTTGACCAATTGATTGCTCATCTCGAGCGTTCCGGAATACGCACCGGTGATCAGCCGCGTTGTCCGTGTCATCGATCCCCCTTATTGCAGGCTAATTGGCGAAGACAACGATGTTCAAACAGTAAGTCTGTGCATGTCTTCGTTGTGAACAGCTCACATTTCCAAACTATGGAGCAAACCAGAACGCACACAAGCGTTATCTACTCTTCCTTCCAACGACAACCGGCAGTTAATGAATGACGTCGGATTGGAGATCTTTATAACGTCCCTAAATCTTACTCCGACAGACCGATTAATAGAAACTCCCCACTTTTCCAGCAAGGGACCATCCGTCTGACCTATGGGGTGTAACCGTGGAGATGTGGGGAAAGCGCGCCTCCTATTTGAAACGCAACGGAAATATATGATGTTAAATTCAAATGCTGCTCCCTCTGCTCCCGAGCCTACAAAAAAGCAATGATATTTTTCCCAATTTAACATAGGCGCGTATCCTGATTTGCTGACTACTTTCCAAAATGAGGATTGTTGAGCACGAATGCCATAACTTGGTGTACAGGCTTTGTTTCTATTCGCCTACGCTCCAAACGACGGAACAAAATGGCAGATTTTTCTCAACAGTTAGAACATGCATTTGCAACTCTATGGCGGATTATTTCACCCTATTGAGGAAGCTTTTGGTGGATTTTAAACGGTAATTAGTATAACTGTCGGATGACCCGAACCATTGGGGATTCGATCGTGTACGTGCAACTCATTTCTTCTAGCTGACCGGACAGCTCTCGTTCATGGACCGACTCCACATCATCTTGCAGTCTTGGGAAGCCGTTTGATTCAGTCATCCTGGAATTTCGACATGCAGTTTTCCATTTCTCGAAAGGAAACGCGCTTTTCGCATACAAATTGCTGTCCAAATCTATTAGTCTTTATCAGCTGGCGTGCCGAACTCGACGGAATTGTGTCAAATCAGACAAACCAATGAAGGTCACACGTGGAGTTGAGTGAAAAACAGGGACTAGATGTGTGACCCTTATTAATCAAGGGTCATATCAGTGGTACAAACAGTGACAAACGACGACAACATTCTGCTTGAATAATCATTCAATCCCTGGATGTACATAAAAGTGCGGCTAGTTTGACCGAGCACAAAGTGCCTACTACACACTCAACCGATCAGTGCTGCCTTAACGCCTCAACTCGCCCCGTTCATTTTTAAATCAAGAATTTTTGCACGTGCTGCAATTGAAGAAAGATCATTGTCGTGTTTTTAAAATGCCTCAGTGAGCACATTCTATAGATATAGTTAGTGTAAACAACCCGTGACGCCAAGGTACTCGTTTCTGACAGTTCATCACTTTTCTTCTCCAAAATTGATTTACCTAATGCGTTTGCATTTTTTCAACAGTACTCAGATACAGACAAAAAACAGCAGTTCTCTATTTCCGTGACCAAAGATTCATCAAGATCTGTCTTTGTTCGCTCTTTAAATGTTCGATGGTTTTTCTCGTGATCATCCAAAAGAAACGCTCCTTTTTGTTTCAGGGAATATTTTTAACCGAAAAGTAGGCTTGATAGACGAACGTCCCGGCAACTCGTTGTTGAGAGTTAGAACCATTCAGTGGAGCCACCTCCCTTAAAAACTTGAAGGGATCGTAATTTGTTTTTGATGAACGTCATATCTATTCATTTTGGTCTCGTTTAATGCAATACTATTCCTTGTTTAACTAGAAGTTATTTCGAACCTATTATCCTTTTCCAGCTTACTCGTCCGTAGTATGCTGTGCTTGACAATGTTTCTCCCGTAGAAGGTCATATAAACAGAAGTGTCGCAAGGGCTGTTTCTGTATGACTCTATCGATTTCTCTTTGGGTACTTTCAGCACTGTATGCTACACTGAAAGGATTTCGGCTAAACTGCCACTTGCTTCAATTGTCGTGTACTGTCTTCCTTTATTCCCAACAGGTATTTTCTCTTGTGCACTCTTCATCTTTGGTGTACCGTGTGTGTAACCCAGTGGTTAAGACGTTGTCCATCGGTCTTATGGTTGCGAGTTCGACCCCGATTACCATAAGTGCTGTTGTCTAGGTTCGGGTAACCTGCCACTACTCAACCGTGTGTTGTCTACTCTATCGCACGACAATAAATGTCATGCTAATGTCGAAAACTTTTTTGTGCCTATCTAATTTTACCAATTGAATGAGAACAATCACTTGCGATCTCCATTTGTGTTTGCTTATTCGCACTGTAATCGCCGCTGTCATATTTTATTTAGCATTCATATCGTTTTTCTATGTTCACCTGCCTCAGTGTTCGAATAGTGCCAACCATTCGAACAAACGTGTCTCGTCCATGCTGCCGCAACCACGCTGCTTCCATCCAGTTGACTTCCAGTCCAATGCCAGCTCTCCAAATTCATCGAATTCCTCATCATCTTGCATTCTTCATAACGCTTCGTTCCGTTCGTCTGATAATCGCGTACCAGACCCTGACATAAGTCGACCGTATGCTACTGGTTCCCTGTTGCGATGCGCATCCGAAAGGTTACTCCCATCTGATATCAATGTCAGTGTTTCTACTGATCCAGGTTCATACCCGACGCACGACCAAATTATGCTTGCTCACACAAATGAACTAGCTACAGGCGGCTCACTCACCTGCACTGTGGTCAACATTCTGGTAAGCAATTTCTGTGTGTTTACACACGTCAGTGGACGTGTACCAACGCGTCTTTCACGTGTTGCAGCAGCGCTTTTGTTGTCCTGACATGTTCCCGTTAGCACACCGATTCTAGTTCATACAGTAGCTTAGACAGGAAGCGACCTTTTTGTACGCTAAGGTTTATTCCAAAGCCGGTAGTCTCCATCTGCTTTGCAATTAAAACAGATTGAGGATAGGTAAACCAGTGATAGTGGATAGAGTGATGGTGACTTTTAGCACGTGGTTTACGAACTATTGTTTTGAACCTCTGTCCTGTTAGCTTTAACCGAGGTATGTTTCAGTCGGGCATTTAGAGCCAGCTGTTTCTGATGCAATAATGGGCGAAACAATGGATTCGTTCCCTTTTTCCTCTATCCTACCCACACCGTGAAGCTCAGGATAAAAGTGATTAACGAGAGTGCAGGTGTAATGAGGACACAGCGACGGTCCCACAGCTGGGCATCCTGAAACAAAATGTGGCATACAGACCACTCCATGGGAACTTCAACTGAAAGGCTTATCCAAATACATGCCTCTTGACCGAGCCGGGTGAACGAATCGCTCGAACGCACCGCTGTAACCACAGTTACACTCGCTGACAAAGAAAGGGATACACACAGTTCGGGTCACATCGTCCGGTTCGGTCGTCTCAGTGTTTTGGACACCACGATCCACGGTCGGTAGCAGACGGCTATCGACAAACTTCTGAACTTTTGAAGGACAACACTGGGCTGGAAGCCAGGATGCATCAAAGGATGCAATTAGATAACCCAAAAATGTGGTGTTTACCTAACGGAATATATCAGCACCGGACATTTTCCACCACACAATAGATAATAAAAGGTTGCATTGATGAAGAAAACAAACCTACAAATGAGCAAAAATTTCGTCTAAAAACTACAGGTTTCTCATAGAAACGGAAACGTATCATACTGTGTTTGTAGCTTTGTCACACGTTTTGGAGACTGACGTGATGTTATTATAACTGTGCGCCTTACGCCATTTCCTAGTTCTGTGACCTCTTTAATGGGCCGTGTGTATTTCACAACGTTGCGTCCCGTTCCCAATTGATACTTGAGAATTGCTGAAGAACTCCTTAAAATGTGTACGACTACAGGCGCCACATTCGATTCTACTTAAGGAGAATCCATTAACGATTGCTATATTTCTTTTTACACTGCAGGTGAATCATACGCAGCGCGTAGATACTTTTGGGTCTCGTTGCATTGGATCGTCCCCTTTGGTACGTACTCAGTCGCTTGACCCCCAAAAACGAGAAATGAGAAGAGACGCGGCTGCACTGTTTATTGGACGAGCGATACAAAACTTAGGCCACAGAAGCCCTAGATTTATAGGACAAACGATTACCATGGATGGTCGACAGACACGAAGCGAATCAATTGAGATAGTCATATATGGCAGTCAGGGGGTCAGAACAAATCACACTACAGGGGGTGCCAGAGGGCAGCCGCGAGAAAATAGACTGACCAGACAGCCCACAGGTGTTCGACCGCACACCTGCAATCTGATTGACTGAGTGGGACCATGCCGCCACCCGTGACCATAGCATCCGAGCTGGGCCGGTCGATCGATGTGGCGTGATGCGTCCTGGCTGTCTCGTTAGGAGATGCGCCTCCTAACACCTCCCCTTTGAGCTCGTTGGTCGTACGTACGTGATTGAGGATTCACTTGGAGTGGTATCACAGCGGTCCTTGTGCGGCTTGATCGTCGAGGTGTTGGTAGCGTTTGGTGACTTCTCTTGAACCTCAACGTCTCTGGCGTGTCTCTTGACCTTTGGCGCTGTTCAGTAGCTCTTCCAGCGGCAGGCCTCGACTCCCCGAATGGGCTGTTTGTCTCCCAAACGATCTGATCTGGTTAGCATGTCGTATCCATGTGTGTGGGTCAACTTGAACTTCATATAGTACTGTGCCTTGACGTCTTCGAATTCTCCCGGGTGTCCACGCAATCTTTTTCCCTCGGTAGTCTCTGGCCAGTACCGGTTGACCAATTTTGAAGAGACGGAACTGAGCTGCGTGTTTTCTATTAAACTGTTGTTCCGTAGGAAAATTTCTGTTAGCCGCCGGTGGCCTGGAAGGATATAGCAGATCATTCGATGTTCGCAGTCTGCGTCATGTCAGAGCTTCAGCTGGAGATTTCCATTCCAGCACCTGTCGATTTGGAGTCGTTCGGTAAGTGAGGAGGAACGTTTCGAGGATGTCGGCTGTATTTCCATCCCCTTTGGCTTTTTGAAGGGTTCTTTTGAATGTGCCCACAAATCGTTCATCCTGGCCATTTGATTGCGGATGGTAAGGCGGTGACCGTATGTGAATAATGTCATTCCGCCTGCAGAAGTCCACAAATGTGCAGGAAGTAGACTGACTTCCGTTGTCCGAGACAATTATCTCCGGCACTCCGAAACGACTGAAAATTTGGCCCAGTTTTCGCACCGTTGCAGTTGCCGACGTTGCTTCCATCAGGCAAACTTCTGGCCATTTGCTGTATGCGTCGACAAGTACCAAGAAGTGTTGACCGTTTATTGGTCCGGCGAAGTCGATCTACACGCGAATCCACGGCTTCTCTGGCATTGGCCACGATTGCAACTCGGCTTTCACTGGGGATTTGGCAGCCAGTGCACAAGCAGAACAGCTTTTGCAAAGTTTCTCTATGTCGGAATCCATGTGATGCCAGTATACATATCTACGTGCCAAAGCTTTCATCCGAATGATTCCGGGATGGCCGCGATGAAACTGCCGCAGAACCCGCGTTCTGAGACTAGATGGGACGACCACACGTTCACCGAACAAGATGCAGGAGTTGACAGTAGAAAGACAGTCTCTTCGCTGGAAGTATCGCTTGATCTCACCATCAACGCGATTCTGAGGCCATCCGTCGCGAAGATAGCGGTGAAGATTCTGCAGAACTGGGTCTCGTCTTGTCGACTGCTGATCATTGACGCAGCTACGGGAAGGTTTCTTATTGCTTCTGCTGCCACGTAGTTCACATCGTGATCCACCGAAACAGTCGCAACCACAATGTCCTCGTTTTCCGTGGTACGCGAAGCAACCAGTCATGATAAAGCGTCCGCTTGTCCGATGCTGGTTGTTGATTGGTATTTGATGGTAAAATCGTAGCCGAGGAGCATAATTGTCCAACGCTGGAGTCGGTTTGCCGTATACACTGAAACGCCTTTCTTTGGTCCGAAAACTGCAAGCAGTAGTTTGTGATCGGTCAACAGAGTGAAGTGGCGTCCACACAGCATTTTGTGAAATTTCTTTATTGCAAATACAATTGCGAGTGCTTTTTTTCGATTTGTCCGTAATTCTTCTCTGCTCCCGTTAGCGTTCTGGATGCGTGGGCTATTGCCTTTTCAGAACCATCCGGGAATTGGTGGGATATGACTGCGCCAATATCGTAGTTTGAGGCATCCGATGCTACCACAATCTCCAAGGTAGAGTCAAAGTGGGTAAGGAGCAGATCCGAAGCAAGCATAGCCCTAACACGATCAAAAGCATTTTAGCATTCAGCAGACCAGTTCCACACTGCATCCTTTCTCAAAAGTTGGTTTAGCGGCCCTCGGATATGGTGCATTGCAGGTAGGAAGGCATTGTAGTGACTCACCAATCCTAGGAATGACCGCGAAGTTGAGACATCGGTTGGATGAGGCATTCGATTGATTGCATCGATATTGGCTAGATCAGGGCGGCGGCCATGCTGGTCGATTATAAATCCCAAATACTTGATCGAATGCGTAAACATGTTGCATTTTTCAGCACGAAGATGAAATCCAAACTCTCGAATTCGGCTGAGGACACGATCAAGTTTTTCGTACAAATCATCGGGACCAGTGTCCATGACAATGATGTCTTCGAGATATGCTGCTACTCCAGAGACGTCAGCCAGCATCGTGTCCATGATCTGTTGGAAGATTGCAGGCGCTGATTTCACTCCAAAAGGTAGACGGCGATATTGGAATAATCCCCGATGAGTGTTGACGGTCAGTAGTTCTCTGGAATTCTTGTCAACTTCAACTTGCAGGTAGGCTTCGGCCAGGTCGAGTTTGGCGAAACGTCTACCACCGTTGAGCTTTGCGAACAAGTCTTCAGGGATTGGAAGAGGATACCGATGGTCCTCCAGCGCAGCGTTTATTCCTGTAGAAAAATCTGTGCACAATCGGATAGAGCCGTTAGCCTTCTTAACAATCACAATAGGGGCTGCCTAAGCAGAGTAATTGACTGGCTGGATAACCTCGGATTTTTTAAGTCTGTCCAACTCTTCGTCCACAGTTGGTAGAGCGGCATATGGCACAGGTCGCTTCGGCCAGAAAACAGGTTTGGCATCTGCACGTAGGTTCAGTATTGCTTTCGCTTTGGTACACCAACCAAGCTTTCCCTGGAACACATCGGTGAATTTGTTTACCAACTTCTCTGTCAGGTTCTGACGAACGTGATCCAGTTTCTGGTCTGCTAGTGGAGCTTGCACCTTCACATGACTGCACAACTGGCTAAGTGGCATGTCCAACAGTTTCAGACGTTCAATCCAATCCAAGCCCAGCAGAGTCAATTTCGAATGCTCGGTAACATAGACTGTGCCACTTGTATGGACATCACCGCATTCAATATCACAGTCTAACTCACCAATCAGTGCCAGTTTTTCTCCAGATGCATTCTGAGTTGAATTTTCTGTTTTCTTGTACGCCGGACGGCTCTTCCAAGTTTGTCGCGAGATCAACGTGATGTCAAAACCGGTGTCTAGCCATAGGCGTGCCGGACTGCCGTTAATTTTTACCGACACGTACTTTCGGCGTGCAGCGAAGCTGGGGTTAAATGTGGCCAGAACGGAATTTAGCCTTGCTCTTCGTTTCTTCGGTTTCTTCTGGTGGTTTCTTGAAAACGACGGCGGAATTCTGGGTGACTGAGTTGAACGGCAGCACGTCTCTTTGTATCCGAATCTTTTGCACTTCTGGCATTTGTGGTGCTTGAATGGACAGAACCGCACAAAATGCTAATCACCACATTGCCAGCATGCAGTTTGGGGCTTCGATAGGGGTTTTTCACCTTGCTTCTTAGTTCCTCGGTTGCGTGGCCGCTGCGAAACGGTATGGATCGCAGGTAGCCCTGATTGTTCAATCATGGCCGTGTCATGTTTCAAATTGATCAACTGTTGGCACTCCGCTCTCACAGATGCCAAAGTCATGTCAGGGTCCTGTTCAGTCTTGTTCAAAATTCTGGTACGAACGTCAGCATCTTGGGCGGATTGTAGACCGCAGACAAATATTAGACACTTGAACTGATCCTCTGTCATTATCCTCAACTTGAACTTTTCACACTCTCTGTTGACTGTACTGGCGTAAGTGACAAAATCTTCATGTTCATTTTTCACCAACTTGAGGCTTCGATACCGGATGTTGAACAAAGATGACTGCCCTCCGAAAATATTCGTCAGTATCTTCAGTGTTCCTTCAAGAGTAAGATCACGAGGTTTCTTTGACAGAATGAAATCAGTAAACCTCGAATGTTCGGTCGTACTGGGTTTGCGAAGAAGCAATCGCACTTTTCCTGCATCATCCATGTCAGCCAACTCCACTCGGAAAACATCTTCGTATCGGCTGAACCAGTATTCGAATGTTACTTCGGCACCGGCATCATAACCAAATTCATTGATGCTGTTCGTGATTGCGTCCACCGTTGAACCCGGTTTGACATTTGAATCTGCTGACACCAGAGATAAATTGCACGTTAGTGTTTCAGTTCATTTCAGTCGAGCCGCATCGAATTGCGCCTGTTGCCGCTGCAGGATCAGTTTCATTTCCTCCACTGAGATTGTCATTTTTCGCGTGGGTTACGTGTGTAGTACCCGAAGCCGCCAGTTATCGGATCGTCCCCTTTGGTACGCACTCAGTCGCTTGACCCCCAAAAACGAGAAATGAGAAGAGACGCGGCTGCACTGTTTATTGGACGAGCGATACAAAACTTAGGCCACAGAAGCCCTAGATTTATAGGACAAACGATTACCATGGATGGTCGACAGACACGAAGCGAATCAATTGAGATAGTCATATATGGCAGTCAGGGGGTCAGAACAAATCACACTACAGGGGGTACCAGAGGGCAGCCGCGAGAAAATAGACTGACCAGACAGCCCACAGGTGTTCGACCGCACACCTGCAATCTGATTGACTGAGTGGGACCATGCCGCCACCCGTGACCATAGCATCCGAGCTGGGCCGGTCGATCGATGTGGCGTGATGCGTCCTGGCTGTCTCGTTAGGAGATGCGCCTCCTAACACGTTGGCGATAAACGACTAACTCATCGTGATATGTGCTTGCCCCCAGCTCCACACAAAGTTATTGTCCAGATTGAATAACGTTAAGATACACAGCACCGTGATTTCCATGTGGCAGTTAAACATTAGTGTGAATCACTGATGTATTGCTGTCTATGATGATGATGATTTCCATGGTACAGTATATGGAGAAGCACGAACTAAAACGTTGTCTTTGTGGGACCGTACTAGATATTAAGTTTGCCCAGATTCACTGCATCAGTCAGGACTGACCCAGTGTATTAAGCCTATCAACCTGTCAGTTAGCGTTAGTAATATGCTGTCTTACCGGTTGTGGTCGATCGTGGATCGTAATGGCTAAAACACTGAGACGGCAATTTGATATGAGTTGCGTGTACCCCTTCCTTTGTCAGCGAGCGTAACTGTGGTTACAGTATAATGTTGGGGCCATTCGCCAATCCAACTCAGTTAGATAAGCTTTTCAGCTGTAATTCTCGTGCGGTGGTCTGCACATCGGATTTTATTCCCAGGTACCCAATTTTAAGATAACCGGTGTATTACTCACACAAACAGCAAAAAATGGGTTCATTCTGTTCCATTGTAAACCCTCGATTTAATACACTGGTTCGTCCACGGTATGATAATGTGACTGATAGAAATCGGATTCTCCTTCATATAATTAACACGGAACATCTTGGTCCCGAAAATCATGCGGCGGTCCCAGATAATTGCGCCCAAGACAAACCAAAAGACGGGTGCAAAAAGCAACTTTGTTCGGCCCCGAAACGTGTGCAACAAGGAGAAAAATTGCATGGTATTTATAGGATGCATAGTGACCTACCAACATTCTCGAATCAGAAAACCGAAGGACAGATATCAAAAAAAGTAGTTAAGATCACTAAGCCACCAATGAGCATAGCGAAATAAACACTGAACAGGTGAAAGAATAGTGAAGGTTACTTCTCGACTCTTCACGACTCCCGCTTATTCTGATTGGATATAGTCGTTTTCCCAAAGATGGCGGTTTTGGATGAAAAAAATGCATTCCTCTAACAATTTCTAAATTTGTCTCCGCATTCACCAAAGGAAAAGAATACTATTCACCTGCCGACCAACTCTGAAGAGATATTCCTGCTGGTGGGCAGCTACAGTGTCACCTTCTCGAGCATTACCCGTTGTGCCATAAACGGTGAATGATTTTGGTTGTACTCGTCCGATTCACTTGCCTAGTTCGGTTTCATTTTCAAGTTTCACTTTTTCTGCTTCAACTGCATTAGATTTAACCGGAAAAGTCGATCATTAAAAACGTTTCTACGCTACATATATATATATATATATATATGTGTATGTTATCTGATTGTTCAGCATGTTTAGTTAGTATTGGTTCTACGTAGTCTCACATAGGCATTCGTTCCAGTTCCTGTCCGTTTTTTCGCTTCGTTTTGCTACTTTCTATTTATATCAAAGCCACCCGATCATTGTGTTTTAGGTGAACAGATTTATTGGGACGGAAGCTTGGCCGTACAGTGTGGGGATCATATGTGTTAAAGTTACTGAAGTTCCCTCCTCGTTTTCATGCATATGGCTCAGAGCAAAGCGAAACACTACATCTGTTGTAAGCTGAGTAACTGAAGTTCCTAGCAGGGCTGTGACTTTGGACCTAAAACTACGAATATCGATCAGGCTAGCTCTGTAGCCTTTCTTTCAAAAGTGCCTATATATGATGTGACCCGTTTCCCATCGGTGGACCGCCCAAAGTTCTGACTGTGAATACAGCAGTGTCTAGTCCAGACTTATCCATTAACATTACCCAAGTATCTTGCGCTATTTAACTCTGCTCTGTCCAATATCGTTTATATAAATTTCAGAGAGGACTACGTTTGTTGGATCGTTGTGGTTTGGAAGACCTCTGCGCCAGCCTGTATGGTTTGCAACCTGACCGACCACTGATGTGTGAACATCTCCCGAATGAACAGTTCTCCATCAGCTCCACAGCATCCGATCTCCGTGGTGGCAATGTTATCACTAGGTCTTCCTCTTTTACCGCTCCTGCGTTAATTTCCCCTCGACGGTCAACGATACCTAGAGACGACTGTCGCAGTGATACAGCGTGTACCTTGCCACCAATCGTTGGCATTACGAGTTCCGTCTTCGTTGGGAGTTGTATTGCCGCATTCATCTTGAATTGTAGTCACCTTGGGTCCGCGATCGGAGTGCCACAGAACGGATACCAATCCTCTTCATCTTCTGGCTCACCTTCATTGGCCTCAACTCACTTGGCTGGTACCAGCTGGCGACACGGTAGTGCAACCAATCTGGTTACTCTTCTCACATCCAATCCCCCTAATAGCTCCAAGCACTCTCGTACCGCAGTTAGCCGATTAGTGGCTGGCCGGTTTTTCCCCGGTCCAAACTGCTGGCGTTCTGCTTGGCCAGGAACACGTTCTACCACGAATTGTCGGGAAGGCGTTGCCTTGAAAGTGGGCGGTATAAAGGATAGACTTGCGCTTTGGTTGTCTTCGTGGATCAGTTGTGGCGCCGCGCTGGTGCTCGCCCAACTAGACAACTCAGTCGGAAACGATGAATGGTCCGGCTTATATCGCACAGGCACCCGGACAGATAGCGACAAGTCTGTATGCGAGCTAGTCTGGCGGCATCGGCTAATCTATGGCATCACCCAGGACAGTGAGTTTGCTTGATTTAGTACGGTTTGTTGAGTATGTGCACAAGCGCGCGGGGTCTGGTGTGCTAATCCGTTGAATGCGGTCTATTACTTCTAAAAATTTTATCTAGCCTAGTCTTAAATCGTGTATTGCGCTAATCTGTTGAATGCGGTCTATTACTTCTAAAAATTTTATCTAGCCTAGTCTTAAATCGTGTATTGCTTTTGTGCTTGTTTGAACAACATACAAGGTTCACCAGATATGCAGTCTAGGAACTACTTCATCCTTATATGGTTCAGAAGATTACAAATAGTCTTGATTGATTGGCTTATCACATTGCCACTACCACAGTCTATTATGCCCACTTCCACTATCCTATCCATCGTGTAGGGGCAGTGTTTTTACACGTTTGTGACACCACATTCTGTGCAGTAAACAAAGCGTTAGCAAGACGTTTCTGGATTTTTCCATCGCGATTACGATTACATGCACGTCTGTCACACTTATAAAGTTGAATTCGTCTTTCTGAACTTTTCTCTCTCACTGCGGTTCCTGTGCCTCCCTCAGTTGACAGATGAGTCATATATGGGCTTTATCCGTATGGTCGAAACGCACGTCGCTGAATGTTAAGAGATCGGCCTCAAATTACGGTCTGTTTCACACCCCTGTTATTGTGTGCTGTTAAAACTCTTGTCCAATTCCTTTCAGACGTAAGCTATTATCGACTCAAGTTAAACAGTGGCATTATGCACCTGAAAGGGTGAATACTGAACATGCACATATTTACGTTTTCAGCAAACGAAATGTTGGGGTTATGGGCTACGTTTCATTCTCAATTCATGTGTTAAATATGTGATAACGAAAGGACCATAAATGTGAGTGCGACCATAGGTGCAGATGAAGACGTGTGTATACGTAGAGTGATTAGTATCAGGGAGATAATTTAAACTCCATACTCTACCAGAAAGGAATCCTTCAGGCGTACGTGTGATTTACACAAAACGAAGAAAGTAATGAGGTAAAAATTTCCTTCTAAAAGGTATCCGAATTCGTGACCAGCGGGAAGAACGACTGATCAGTTAAGCGTGTAATATGGGAACGGTTTAAAAAATACTTGCAGAACAAGATTATGGGAGATTGTTAAATACCGCACTGTCTAAGCAGAACAAACAGTATGTTCTTATCAATACAGTTGAAGACATCACTGTCATCTGGAATAAACGGATTGTATTGTGCTCAGTACCCAAGGATGATAGAATTGAATGAGCAGGGTAGACCATTGTGTCATCGGTGGCAGCATATCAGCATCTCAAGTGGGGTGCGACAAGGTTGTCTAGCCTCCCACTTCCTGATCAACTCTGCGGCAGACAAGATTCTAGAGTGTGCCCTGATAGACTGCGAACATGATGGTGTGGAACTGCTACCATCCGCTCGACTTCCAGACAGAGGACGTGCAGAAGATGTCGCCCTAATCTGTGAGGGCTGACAGTGAGCCCTGAACATCTTAGACCGATCAATTGGTCGGTTTGGTGTGGCCTTCAAACCTACTGAGTGTAAGGGGCTGTTGCAAGATGGGCAGGTTTGTGCGCCTGCTCTCACTCTTGGTGGTGAACTGTTGGAGGCAGTTGAGAATTCTACGTATCATGCGAGTTGTATCAGCGCCGGTCTGATGGGGCCGAAAATCTCATGGCAAAGGCTCGACTGGTGTTTGCCAACCTACGTCATCCGTGGCGTTGGCATGATCTCAATTCATCTGTGAAGGATCGAGGACGCACTGCCACTGCATGGGTGTTCTCAAAATGCAGCTGCGAAACTCGGTCCATTCGCGCAAACCATGTTGACTGAGTATCCCTTTACGACCATCGACGTTTCTGAAGCATTAGCAGTGTGTGATAGGAGCACGGTGTCAACAGTGACGAAGTTGGTGGACACGTTTTCGGGACGGATGAACTCTGTCCACCGTTGAGCATACTGATCTCGTCTCACAGGTTTCGTTGACGTGACCACATTCTACGAGTGTCAACTCACTGCCTATCAGACGGTGTTTCGTTTGTAAGTGGTGGGTTAGACTGACAGTGGTAGCCCGATGGCCAGCGTATGACTTGAGTTCGGGGTATGAAGTCACTCAGTTTGTTGGTTGCTTTAGTGGGGCGTTCCGAGCTGTTTCCTGGTTGTGGTCCGAAGGACATTGAACATCTTTGTCTGGGGACGCTGTCAGACATGGCGACGACCAGAAGTCAATGGCGCCCGTGTTGCTAGTCCCTATATGCATCGGTGTAATTTCTCCTTCTTTCTCTCTCTCTGCATATTCTTCTCCTTCTTTAGCTTGCACAGTTCCCTTTTTCCTTCTCGTGTTGTGGCACGTATGCCACTCTGTGTGATTTTGGTGTGCTGCATGTTTATAACAGGACATTTGCTTTTTTGTCGGCTTCACGCTGTTTCACAAACTACCTTACCGTGGAGTGAACGGGGATTTCGTCACATGCAATATTAAACGAAACGGTAACCTTAGTTCGTGGATTTCTGGTATCACGTAGAAACGTCTGTTAGTCGAACTCTGTAATCAAACTTGTCCATGTACCGCAACGAAACTCAACTTTTTTGTCCTTTGCACGCTGAAGATATTCGGTGTTTTTTTATTCAGCGTAGTCATTTTTCATCATTTTGGTGACTTCATTGGACTTTCTCAGGTCTATCAAAGTAGCGTTCCGTTTCTTGTTGTCGTTGTTCCCATTCAGTGTAACAATTTCAACGCTTTTACCTGGTCCTCAGGAGAATGTCGTTATTTCTTTCTACGCATCTTTAATGAAACTCTTTCTCCGTTGTTATGTGCGTACGGTATAGGTGGCAGCAGCTAACTATTCGAATTTTGAGTAGCTCAAGGTCATCGGTAGAGTATGGTTTCAAATCTTGTGATTGATCAGTTAGATTCTTAAATTGCACCTCGTGTTCTGGACATTTTTTTTCACGATGTGGGCGGCAAAAACTTACAACAGTGAGTTTTAATACGACCAAGTTGTATAGTGGGGAAAGTTGTGCACCCATCTTTCCCTCCACTCTGAGACTAGTCTGGTATAACAGAGACTGCGTGGTAGTGGAGCCCGTTTCTTTTAAAACGTTTTGGCAACCATTTGTTCTGTGAAAGAAGTGAATTCCCGCTTCCTTCTTGAAAGATTTGTCAGTAGCAATTTGCGCCCTTTAATCTTTCTTTCAAATTTGTCACTTCCGCTTAGACGCCGATTCCAGCCACATGTATCGCTTCAGTGCCCTTATTCTTGCTTCGACACGATTCCTATATAGGGCCTGTCAGCAAAGTTTTGAGTGTTCATTGTGATCAGTATAGCAGCGGATAAATTTGGTCACTTCTTTTATATCTGCCAGACTAGTTATAAGCTTCAGGTACTCATTGCATGCCTTAGTCATTCTGGACTCTATGGTTAATCTCAACGTTTCACATCTGCTCATTGCAATACTGGGAATAAAGACATGTAGGCGAACATATGTTTTCGACAGTTCATCTTCACGCCGGTACAATTACGCGGAAGAGTGATAGAGCAAGATCGAGATATCGGTCGGATTTATAACAAGGAAACTTGGTTACTGGTTTATCAGTTGTTGCTGAATTGATTGGTCCATTGCGTCACGCTTGCCGTTCGGCTTGCCTCTATGGCTTCTTTCCTAGACTGACGACCAACTGCTAAGTGTTGCGATTGCGCTCTGGTGTACGCGATACTGTGTTGACAGTCGTGTTATCTGTAAGACTACTTATTAATTTCCTTTTGCGCATACTTCACTTTTGATCACATAATTATTGATCGGTCGTTTGATTTTGAGTAACCATGTTGACTTATTTCATGTGCGCTCTGATTTAGGATCCGGACTCACTGAGACAATGAGTACCATTGTGTCAGGGCTCGTTGATGTAGTCGGGTGAATGCATAAATGTCGGTCAACAATATTCTGAAATTTGAGTGCTATCTGGATTTAAGAATTACTCGCTTTGCACGTCCGGACTAATTCTCACAGTTCCATCGTTTTTACTTGCCCAGGCTAATTTGGTCCACAACGACTGATTTGCTCAGTGTTTGTGGAGCCGTTTGTTCCGCCTGCAATCACACGACGGTTGCATTATGGTCATTTCTTAAAACAACCCCCTTGAACACAAGTCAATAATGATTAATTCATGTTTTTACAGCCCTCGGTTAATCTTCACTTGTTTTCTAGTATTTAACCACCTCTAGTCCTCAATCACTGCTTTTTAGCTCATTTTCAACCAGTGATACGATGAACACGACGTGACCGTTTGGGCTGATATAACTTCCAGTTAACAAGTGCCATCACTGTGGTGGACTAGACAGATTTGTGGAACGCAAAACTTTGTCATCACTTGTCTCGTATTCTGTACGAACGCTGTGCACAATGTGTGCGCTGCAGTCGGTCAGCGCATTATTCAAAGCGAGCTTAGGGTGTGCCTTTCCGTTTCCTGTGAGCCTTCTGGATATTCATTGCTGATTAAAAGTGGTGAGACATGGATAAAAGGTTTTTAGATTTCTTACAGCAATGAAACGTGTAGTTGTCAAGACGGATGTAGAAACCAGTATATGATTCTCACCGGTATTGAAAGCTTTTTGTAAGAATGCTTGCTCTGGAACTCAAATACAATTCTATAAGGCGCTCAATGGCAACGACGGTGACTACTGATGCAATAGTTGTGGATTCCACCCATGTGTCTGATGTCTGGTATTTGCCAGTCTGACACGATCCACTGCAGCCTCCCTGGCATAACCTAACATGTTTATCACGTGACAGCAGATGCCATATGATAATTACTTAATTTTCAAAGTGGTTGTGCGGTTATGCTACACTTCGATTTTCGTTGACCACTTGTTTCTTCTTAAAACAAGCTTATATTTTGACGAAAACTCAAGTTGTCTGGATGCTCAGTTAAATTCATAGGGAACGATTGGGTTGCACGGTCACGAATTTCAGTGACGAGTGATTGAATGCTAGTTTTCCTTGTGGGCGGTTCGTTGAGGGCTTTGATGTTTTGCCCCATTGGGATGTTTGCTGAGAAGTGACCTGCTGAACCACGTTTCAGAAGCTGTTGAACAATCCAAACTTTCAGATGAACGTGTGATCATATGACTTGTTCCTGCTATTTGTGGCTTCACTACCTAACTAAGCATTAATGGTAAACGCGTCTATTCGGTTACTTCCGTGATTGGCCGACCATGTAGCACAAGCCGCTACTGACTGTAGTGACGGTGAACAGATTTCTGGGAGAAATGTCTACTGCAGAAAACGTAATACAGCAGAGGAGTCAGTAACCATTCGGATGCTCACATACCATTCCCTGCAGTGTGTTATTACGTCAACAGGTGACTTGTAACGGTAGCTAAAGTACATGACTCTCTCTCTAGCAAACACAAACTCAGATCGGTCATCAAAATTAGGTGCGTTCACGGATGGTTCAGTAGCAGAACGACTGAACGGTTATGTGCATTGATTGGTGTGATAGAACACGACGAACAACACCGTGCACATATTGTGAGCACAACAAACTGCCAATGAAGACGAACATACTGGATGATCGGTAGCTCTCGGTTTTCTCGCTACATGACAATCGAAACAACAAATGCACTAATTTGAGCTTCGATCGCCAGCCCCTTGGAAAAGTCTGTGTATACCCTTTTTATTTCCCGATTTCGTTTTCCTTTGTAATCGTTTGCAAGGTGCGTGTGTGTGTTTATTTTTTGGTTATGATTGCACGAAAATTACTGTCTCCCATCTCGAAGCTGATTTATCAGTAAAGTGCCTTGTCTTGCTTTGTTTTGGTTTCTTCGATCTGCTTCTTTATTCCCCGGGAGCTTGAATTTGCCTGGCAGTGGCAACGTCAACTACCAATCACGTTACTGTAGATCGCAGTCTTATGACTTTTTTGGTTTTGATAGCCTATCAGTGTACACCTCGGTTTGGTATACAACCGTCAGCCCCATTGGCACACCTCCCTTCGGGTTTACACTGGATATGTGGTGTGTGAGTGGAACCGCAATTGGTGTGGCGCAAGTCAATTGTGGTGATGGTTAATCGCAGTCGTCTTTTGGCTTCGATCACTGTGACATGCTAATCTGAATCGGATGCCGCCAACCGTATACAACCGTCAGCAAACATTCAGTGCAGCTGAATGCATGAGCAGTCCAATGTAAATTGTGGAGATATTGAAATTTGGTAGAGCGATGACAGAAGAAGTTAACTTTGTAGGGTTCGTTGTAGATTTTTTTGTGTGAAAATAAAGACTGTTTGTGATGCATTTTTCTGTGAATATGCCATTTTGCTTCGATAACCTATGCAGCTCTTTTCGGCATGACTATACGGAAGACGCCTGTCAACCCATCTAAGATCCTTCCAAACGTGTTCCTTTAACCCTGGTTGCTTTGGAAACGTGTTCCCAACTGTTCTTTCAAACGAGACCAGCTTTGCTCTGTTGAACTCAACTAGGAGCTCAATGGTGGGCAAGAGATTTGTCGCAGGAGTGCAACACTGGGAGGTATCGAACTGTTTGTAGCAGTGTTTGATGTCGTCATCATATTGGAAATACAGCTGATCTATCAGTCAATTCTATCGGTCGATTCTTTGTATGTAGTGGGCAGCAAGAGCCCACTAATTGGTCCTTGCCTTTTTGTGGTAAACTTCAGAAGTCCCGGTTTAACTCCACAAAAGCAGTCTCAATCCGTGAGTCTCATATTGCCTGACTGGCTTGTTAATTCGATTGGACTTGGCTGGAATGTCCCACCAGGAAATCGCCAGGCTAAGATGGTGTTGGGACGTTCAACAACTGAACGTTGCTTTTATCAGTCTAAATGACATTAGACTGAGTGGCTTCACTCCCGTACTTGCATTTACGCACTGATTTGTTTCGTTTTTCTTTGGTCACCTCAGGACCGACACGGCATTCTGGTGGGTATTTTTTATGCTTCATTGTTACTACCGGCTCGCACCGTTCGCCCTGAGGCGCTCTTGTTCTAGAAGGCCACAAACAGTATCTTATGCTAACTTCCGCCTAGTGCATTTCACATAAAGTGCATTCTCATCCGTTAATCTTTACCATATGTTGGTGGAGCTCTACCGGGTCCCTTCGTCCGATTCGCTGTAACGGTCCCGGTAGTTGATGATTCATTTTCAGTTTTTTGTTAATTCAGTGTGGCTTCGGACGATATGTGCTTTAGCCCACTGTATTCTTTCTGCGATTTCTCGGCGCTTTCTTCGTTCTTACCATCTTGATCAGTGCGTTTAGTTACGGCGTGGAGTTGTGTGGCCTTGTGTATACCGGATTCATGTTGATCGCCATGCCAATGATTTAGAAATGTGTCAAAAATTCCCGTCTGCGCTATCCCTGCTCATTTTGTGGTGTATACTCAGGCCGGAGTTGTGGGTATTCCAACACTCGACGCGGGGGGAGGCACGTACAAAACCCCACAACAAGCGGATCGGGGACGGCGGGAGCGACCGGATGAGTCATCGCTCGACTGGATCGGACCAACGGGAGAGACATGGCAGGGGAAATAGACGGGACGACGAAATCGGAGGCGCGATTATTCCAACATTCGCAGGAATATCGCGAAGCGGTCGTGGACTACGCTCAGAGGCCAGTGGAGATAGATGGAGGAGAACAAGAGAAATCGGACGAGTCATCGCTCAACGAAATCGAACCAACAGGCGAAGGATGGCAGACAGAAAACCCCCCGATAGACGGCGCCAATCACGCACATAAACTGGGCAGAAGTGCACACGATGCGTGAGCGGAAACCTGGGGGTGTGTGGTCCGCAATTATGACTAATAAATGCGAACGGGCGTGTGGCATGAGGACTAGCGTATTGGACAATAAAGTTTGTGCTTTATTGGACGCCTCGCTACAATTTCACCCAGACTCGGTGAACTGTTGGCTTCATCATGATTTACCAAACGATAAAAGATAAACTTCTGAGCACATTATCTGTGTTTTCACACACAGTTTACTTCTCTTATCATTTGACTAAAGACTTTTATTCCTCATGATAAAGCCAACTTCTTTTGGTATAACCCTACCCAGTCTCAGCGATCTTCGTTTACTGCAACGGTGGCAATTTCTGCTGAACCAAACATTTTTTACGTTTGCATCCTTTCTCTCAAACTTATTGTGATAGACGCAAGTGAAAGACATCGGGATGTTGTTGGCCACCTTCTTCATCCGTTGTGATGATGATGATGTTTTTGATCATTCCGGACAACCTTTCTTTGATCACAGTAGCTTTCTGTCCTTTAGAGGATTCTACGATTTTTAAAGCTGTAAACGGAGAATCTTCTGAACTAGTGCTTTCCGTACTTTTGGTTAATCATCTTCTCACTGAATCATCCCTATGATTTTAAGGTTAACTACGCCTCAACTTTCCACTCTCTCTCTCTCTCTCTCATTCACACACATCGTTTCATTTCTTTGATTTATCTCAGTGGCATGTAATCTGAATTTGCTTGTTGATAATTGTGATTAGGATAGTGAGGTGGTTTTCTGTCTACTCCGTACACGCGACGCTGGTCAATTTATCAACTGGGTCAGCCACTTCTAGCGTATTAGTTGAGCACTTGGGAAGCATCCAGTTTTATCTGGGACTACACCGAGATATGAGAGCGAAGCTTGAATCTTGAGTAAGATTGAAGATTTTCATGTGACCATGAATTGCGGGTAGTAACTAATGTTTATCGTTGTGCTACTTGCAAGTAACAACTAGTTTGTCCAAACTGCCATTATTACGTCATGACACCATTGCATATCACTCGAAAAATAATCGGATTTACTGACTGAGTCCTACTTTCTTGGGGTACCGGCTATCTGATTCCCTCAAATTCTAACATCTTGTAGCTCGCTCTGTGGCTTTTCGAGTTAACCTTGTTTATTGATTCGGAATGTTATTTCGCGTTTGTTTGTGTATGAGGGAAATATTTCTTTTTCATCCTGTTTCCATTCCCTCTTTCTAGATAAAGTCTTCCTAACAAATCCGGTTGAACTGGTACCCATCGATCATCTTGTGTGTGAATTAGCTCGTCAAACTTCTATCCGAGTGGAGAAAAGTCAGTTGGCCCGGATTTGGTCCGAGCATCAACTTCATCACGGAGATCCATCTACTACGAGCGGGTTAAACTCCTGTTGCTCGGGCGATTTCTCTATACTGGTACATCAGCCCGATCAACGCTGGAGAGAACTGAACATATTAGGTTTGTTACTGCTGATCTCCTGCACACATGGGAGTACTTTTATCCTGAGATATGCGCGGGTAGTCTACTACTGATCATTCTCACTTTGCTGATGTTCAAATGGCATGGAGCGGTCAGTCCAAGACTAGAATAAATCCTACGAAACATGAGACATCTTCGGCCTCCTTCTCTAAGGGTTTAACAGTTATTAATGTCGATGGCTTCAGCGTAGTTGGTTATTTGGATGTCTTATTGCGGACGAACCCCTGGGGAGTATGGACGTTTTTGTCACCGATAGACAAGCCTTATCCTAGTAATAAATCAAAAGATTTTCCATTACTCCTTGTGACTGGATCTAGCAAATCGGACAGTTTGAAAACTGCGAGCCGCTTCTGTTCGGAACGTGGCATCGGCTCTTATCTAATATTTTAGTTAACTTTTTTGACCTTTCGAGTAACAATTAGATGCACAAATATTGCTGACTTACGTTAATTTAAATGTATACATACTGTGCATGATTTTTTAAGAGAGCACCTGTTTCACAAATCTTCCACAGTGAACCACATCACGTAGACAATAACGTGTTCGTTTTACCAAATGGGTTCCTACACTCTACACGTGTGCTTCAACACGTCTAATAGAAGCGGCTCAGTTAGCCTTAAACACTCTGTCTGGACAGAAAACAAACACTGGATCTATCTGGGACGTGTAATGATAAACCGCTAATGAAAATGTACAATCAAAGCTCTCTTCATAGTGGACGGTATCAAAGCGACAAGACCGGAATACGCACAGTCTTTCACGAATGAAGACAGTGACGAATATTTCACATAAAACTGTTAAAAATGATTGGATATTGAAAACTTAATAGCCAGTGGGGTGTAGACCGTCAGCTACTAGTAAGGGGTTTGATCAAAATATACTATTCACATCTGTGTTCTAATTGGTTAGCTTTGCTTTCAGTTGTGGAACGGGTTTGGACAGAAATTACATTCAAATTACGCTGTAATTTACAGTTGTATTTTATGGCTACAATCGTGAATTGAGTTTGGCAGTAAGTGAATTTTATAAGTTATTAGTTTGCTACAAAGTAACATTTCATCAGCTCCTTGGCTTTCGTTTGAATGATGTTCCACTGTCGTCTTCTACTCTCCATCACATTTTTATTTTAGGACAAGTTCTTCAGACACTACGTGGACTAGAAAACAGTCCATCTCACCGGGATCCATTCTCACCCTTAACTCCAATCTCGTCCACCGGCACTTCGCATTTGGAACAATCCTGCCTTTCCCCAAGCATCCTCATTCCGTCCTCGCAAATGCCGGGTATTAGTTTATTCGTGGCTCGCTCGGACTGGGAATTGGTACATTCACTGTACACGCCGGCGAATATATTGGAATAGTTCCTATTTATGTCCCTCACTCCTGTGCATCAATCTCCGTCTCTATCTTTCTGTATGTCCGGATTCTTGTCCTTTTTCAGATTTGTGGATTGCATTCCATCGCATGTGATGACGTTTCATATTAATTTTGTTCTTCCGTGACTTACTGATTCCGCGTTGTTTCGGTCGATTCAGTAAGATCTGTATATGTGACAGACTGTTCCGTCGAGTGCTTTACACTTGCTGTCTCTGAGTTTCTTGATCATTAACTTACATCCCCTTGTTGACTTTTATCTCATATTCTGTTTCTTTTATGCTTGTAGTACTTAAGATGAATCCCCCATTCTCTTCCGCCTGGTACTTTCTATGTCCACTACGTTCCCTTGCTGATATTTGCTTCAGTTTGCCGTTACTCCCCTAACGTTAGTACTTACTTTGTTCAGTCAGCCAGACGCGCACGTCGGCTGATGCTCATAATTTCCGTACTAATCGGCTATATTTTCCCACCTTGTTTTACTCATATCCCTACGGTTAAATCAATACTGTTGGCTAACCTGACCTACCTCGATAATTGATTTGGACACATTTGGCAGTTGGCTACTGCTGTGTGACGGAGCGATGTCAGTTTCGGTTTGTGTTGCGCTGATTGGTTTTCGACATGTTTTACCACACTCAAACAGAATGTCCCATGGTAGCTGGGACAACTAAGACGGGTACATTCCTACCTCTGTTTGTGTCCTTTCTGTTCAATCGTCCGGGGTCCAACAACACCTTAGATTTAAGATGTATCTGTCTTGTTAATCCACCAGAACTTGACCGTAAGACCGGGTTTACTGACGTGATATTGAAAGGTTATTTTTCTGGACTGATTTTGTCAGTAGTGTTTCTTTGTGCTCATGTTATGGAAGATATAGGCTCGTCTGTCTGATTACACGCTCACTCGTTCTGCCCCAATTCGAGAAGTGATGCCCACCATTTATTGGAAACCAGTCAAAAACCGGACCACAAGGGTTCTGAGTATACATGACAAATTATGGTACATGGCAGTCGAGACAACGATACAGACGGGCGGCCATGTTTAACAGTCGTGGCGTTAAAACGGGGACGTCAGCAAGCACATGAGACAACAATGCACGTAGAGTTGACGCGTACGGATGCCTGGTCGCACGGCTGCAGTTTGATCGGCCAAGTGGAATAATGCAAATCTATCCACTCGACACTGAATCTGCCTCAAACAATGTGGGCCGAAATGCTCATGATCCATTCTAAACAACAGACGTTCGATCCCATCTGTAGGTTTGCACATTCTTCTAGGTGGCACCCCGAGGCCGGATTAATCGATAATGCGCCATTTCTGTTGCCTGCTTTGTTGTAAGATAAGCCTTTTAACAGGGGGTTTGACTTAATGTTCAGTACAAATTATGCAAGCCCTATATCGCTGACTTGAGTTTCGAATAAGATAACACCACGTAGACAGACCGCATAGCTCCTGTTCCGAAACTGCGTGCATGCCATCACCAAAACTGAAGTGTATTCCTGTAAGTTCGGTGTATTGAATGCGCGATGCAAACTGATCCGAGTTGATCCTACCAGATTACCCTGTCCTGTTTCAATCTGCATAGTGAATTCCTATGAGAAGTTGGCTGCTAGACTAATTTAGTCCCGTTAAATCTTTCGACGTGAAATCATAACACGAGAGCTGTTTACCGATTCATGTACGCGGATGGCTTCATCAGCGGTAGCTGGTTTTGAGAAATGACAGGCCTTGTCTCCAACTTTAGATTGGTCTTCATCAATCAAGATCACTTTTAGCAGCAAAAGGCTATCCTGTTGGAGCTCAAGATTTGCGTACATCAGGTGACTATCAGACTGCAATTGCTCTTGGATGTGTACATCCATTCGTGAATAACAGATGAGGAATACGAGTGAACGGTGGTGAGGTCTAGAAGCGGTACCTGAGGCCAAACGAGTTCATTTCCTCGGTCTTTAGGGATGCGCATCATTAAGTGGTTGGATAGTGCACTAAGATTATCAGCAAGCGTTTCTTACTAATTGGTGGAAAATCAGAGGCGGACAATCTGTGACCGGGCATAGAATGGTTGGTGTACTCACTAGTGAGCTAAACATTGTAAGTCGGGTTCACCTCTCTGGTTGACGCTTCCGTTACTCACAGAGTGACACCGGAAGTTTTACTGAGGGCGGATGCTGTTTTGTGTGCGGTGACAAGGAAATTGAATTGCTTACGCAATTAGAGCGAATAATGAGGGGAGGAAGTAATATCGTCGAGGCGTCGCGTAGTCCCACTTAGCCAGACCCTCGTACGTCTACTTTTAATGCTCAGCTACCTGCTTGTCAACTGTTCGAGAATATGCACAGGCCGATGTCTGCAGTCCAGCGCCACTCTTGGTCACTTATTTACGCTGTCATAGACCTTGAAGGCCTGTATTTGTTTGCGCCTGCATATTTCAGAGCAAAACGCGCGACCTGCCAACAACCAGCATGATATTCAACCAATCAGAAACCGGAAACCTACTGCTCCAATATGGTTGGATTGTCGTCGCTCAGCTGGTTGATCTGCAACCATAACCGGTCAGTTACAGGACAGTGTATTGCTGCACCTGATAACATCATCGTCGCCAACACACATTATCGTAAACACGGTGTGGTGTGATTATCAGTGGGGGAATTTTGTTACGCTGCACAAATGTGTTATGCATATCTGTCTCTGACTGCGTGGCATTTCGAATAAATTTTGGGCATCATAAGGGCGAAGTTCGTTGGATTTCAAGTGCTTTTGACGTACCATGTGGACCAACTGGGTTGGCAATAACGTTGGCTTCATAAACAGAGACTGTAAATATCGCTGGCAATCATTTTCCCAGTAACGCGGAGTTTTTGACCAAGGTGGTTCTCTCCTTTAGCATTTTCAAAAAGGGTTCATTTATATTGGGTTCATTATACCGTTCACCCTACAGTGTTAGGTACGTTTTCGGCTTTCACTTCATAAGACGTTTTCTGCCTTTCACCAGCATAGTAAATATGTGCTTCCATACGATGAGCATTGGCGGCTTGGTAAGGTCTGATTAATACGGCCGCTATCCATATTTGGATATTTGACAAGGAGGATTTTGGCTCACATTCCATTGGGATGGAGTTCATAGTGATCCTCATGGCACTGTTCGATGAGTTGAACAGAAAATGGAAGTGTCAAATACGTGGATGACATAGCATAATGACGCGTTATGCAATTCACACAAGTGATTAATCCCTAGATCCCGCTGCCAACAGCAGGCGAAGACACATTGCAAGGCTATGACAATGTGTTGGAAATACGATCATCTCGGTGCCAATAAATCTTCATTTGAGTCTATCGTTTCATCACTTGTTCACTACAATCCTAGTGGATTGGTACTAAACTCGTAGCCAATTTTATGCCTCAATGTTGCTTCGGTCTCAGTGAAATTGTGCAAAACTGCCGTATCAAGCTGAGCTTCCCGTTATGGCTTATTTGCGATCAGTTCAATTCCGATTTATATGGAATGCAATCACTTTTGTTTCGTATTTATGCAGCCATTTACTTTCTAGTGTTCCTCATTGCTCCCAAAGTGCCCGGTCTCTAAAATATAATCCTATTGCCATTTCTATGCACAGACTTACCTAAATTGGAAAGTGTATTATGCAGTTCTCCTATATGTAGAATCCCATTCTAATGCAGTCAGCTTCGTAATCGTATTTTTTTTGTTTGCGTAAACCTCTGGAAAACTAATTGAGCGTATTATGTGGTGGTTGTTTTCCATAAAGCTTGTCTACGCGGAGCAGTTCCAATGTTGTTCATGTTCACGATAAATAGGCCGTTTGAAAACAGTTTTATGGACATGTATGATCTGTGGACCAAAATATAACCAGTGACCGCACAGCCATTTGTGCGGCACGTTTTCTGGTCGTTGCCGAAGGTAACAGGCTGGGATTACTCGTTTCAAAGGAAGTTCCTTCATGGCGTCAAAACTGTATACTCGTCTTATTGCATAAAGGTAGCACCGGGTTGAGTGTCACTATCTGTAATGATTAATGACAGATAGTGAGGTTATTCACCGCTGGTATCGGGAGAGTGAAAATCGAAATTTTGTAAAAGAGAAACGAAAGGGAAACGTACAGGTGAACAAAACTCTAGGTAAGATCCTACACCATCATCATTCGCCACAGCTAACTGATAGCTTCCGATGTTACCCAAATAAGGATACATGCAAAACAAACAACATATGCCATGCCCATTTGTTTACTGCCACGTAGTTCCCACGATACTTGATGCAGCCGTACATATGACGAAGATGAAGCTATGGATTACAGTTCATGCTCCAGAAATGGCTTCAACCATTACTGATGAATAAAGCTCGCTGTCTTGTCGTATAAAGTTTGTTTCTTACATCCCTGTCACGGTGATTAAAAAAGAACCTCAAATATATTGTAAGCGATTAAACACTACAATGATAGCGGTTTTCGTGCAATGCTGCTGCTTTCAGTTGCGTTACTGACATCACGAGTGACAAACGTTACTAGCTGACCTGCTGAACAATCTTTGCGGTCCAGCCTCTTGACAACAGCAATTTCTACCCGCTTTTTCTTATACTGATTCGTGGTATTCCAATCAAACTGGACTTGAAATCGATTAGCATTGAACTTGTTAAATTTTGTCTGTAATGGTTGACCTTATATGTCTAATGGGACAGTAAACTTGTTGAATTGTGTCCGGCTTGTTTTTGGATAGTGCATCCTAAATTTGTTTCATTTTGACTGTCACGTGCATTGAAAAATCACAGTGAATTTTTCCACCATTTGCCTTTGATTTCTTGTTTACATTTGTTACATATTTAGTAAAACTTTCATGCTCGAGACTTTCTAACACGCTCTCGCTTTTATCTCTACCACCTATTTGTTTTAATGAGCACATTACCCGTTGACTAGCGATCACTTTTTAAAGTTATTTTTGCCTTTAGCGCATTTTTCGCTGGAGAATTTGAATATCTGATCAATTTACAGTAAAGAAATGTTTCTGTTGCCCAAATTGAATACCACCCACACTTGATCGCAGCCTTCAAACTCAGGTAAGCCTTTCGGCCAACCCACTCCGATAGAACGCACTAGACTCGAGTTTTCATCAGTGGTACACATCCTTGTCCGGATCGGAGTTTGCACTCTGACCCTTGTTCTTGTGAGACTAACGTGCTAACCACAAAGTCAGTAGACTCACAACGAGTATGACCGAATAGCCAAATCCAAACGCTCAACCACAACTTTGTAACTTGTATTGATACTCGCCCAGTACTTCCAATCATGTTGATCATCTGTCCCGATCTTTTATCGAGCTGGGAAGACATTTCCCTTAATCTGGCCATGTGAATCAGCGTTACTAGGATTGTTGATCACGTGTCACTGCGTGGATTATCCTAAATAGTCGAGAAAGATTCGATAATTGGAATTTCATCAACTTCATCTCTCCCGATATACGTACTCCTAGAGACAGTGTACATCGGTCATTATCAATGATCAGTTTTACAAAACATTTGGAGTTGGCAGGCCGATTTTATTGGCCCGACTCATTTGACTCTTATTGTTTGGTCCTTTGTACTTAAAAGACTCAGTGTACTAGAAAGGAAATGTTGGATCTTACAGTCTGACTCCTTGGTATGGTAGTAAGATAAACGAAGGAAATGCATTGTTTCACGCAACAAATGCAACTTTCCTAATGTCCGCTTGTTTTCAATGTTAACCACAGAGTATTAAAGCGGTCATGTCGATGTAGGCACTATCCGTTGCATTATAAAGTCGGGACCATCAATCGCAAAACCGAGTTAAACTAAGTTAAATTTGGAGACATAATTACAGCAATGGGCCAGCAATCTATGACACGTAAGCATCGAGACAGATGCGAGCTTATCAAAAACATTAGTTCATAATCGTTGTGGAGCGCCAAAAGATCGAACCAGAGTTGAACATAACGCTGGTTACTGTCGACCTGGCTTGATGTGACATTGTCTTGTAAGAGAAAGAGTGGGATAGAAGTCGAAAACGGCGACATTTTTGGTGAATTAGTTAGTTAAGGAAGTTGACCGACACAAACAGGTCGGTATAATTGATCAGTAAAATCAGCCTAGCATCAAACAGCCACGGACCTCAACACGCCGAAAGTTGCAATCTACTTCAACGACAGTAAATTCTGTGCCTTCTATGGAATCGATGGGCGTACGGGTCATTATTGAAACCATTGCACGAGTGTGTGCGTGTGAACTCGTCAAGATGTACGGCGATGTGAAAACGTTCATGTTAGTGTAGATTCGTGACGAATTATGATTATAATTTTGAGGCTTACGTCTGATGTGGGCTATAGCCACTTCTCCCCTTTGTTGCCACCTTCACTAGGGTGAGGAAAGCGAGTGACCATATAAAGCGGTTGCTCTGAGCTGCGGCCAGTCGGCTTATAACTTTCTTGAGACATTCGTTACGGTAGATTCGTCTAATGGGTTTTGACCGACAGCTGGAACCTTTCAGGCTACACGCTGGTATGGCTCTCTGGAAGCTATCGCTTAGGAGATGAAAAAGTCAAAGACAAACGGGAGATTGTCACATTATTCGTTTAACGGAAGGATAGAGACAGTGAAATCATGAGTGGTGTTCAGAGTCTACAATTCTACCTCAGACAATTAATCACTGATCAGACACCATTAGCATATCTCTCACTGTAGCGTGCCTGAGTCCACAGTGCTATAGTGTGTAAACACGGTCTTAAAAAGTACACATGGGTGTGACCATAAATTAATGAGAGATGCACACCCCGTTGATCCGGAAATTTTCTGGCTCAAATGTTGCATATGGTGCAGAGGTAGTCACTTACGTACATAAATACACATTCAAAATATCCAATTCTACCTGTGTGGTTCAGTTGATCGTATAATGTAGCATTCTTTCGTTCGAAAATATCCACTGAGGTCATGAAAACGACAGAGTAGCGTTCTGTCGGTTTTCCTTGTGACATTCTCATCGCTGATAGATATATGTATGTATGTCACCGGGACGATCGGTGTGGAGCGCAAGAAACGCCCGGACTGGTTCGATGACAACAACGTGGCTATCTCCAACTTGGTACGAGAGAAGAATGCCGCGTTCGCCACATGCACAATGGACCCTGGCAATGGAGCGGAGAAGACTAGGTTCCGGAATATCCGCCGTCAACTGGCTGAGCGTGTTCGCGGAATTAAGGACAACTGGTGGAGGAAACAGGGCGAGCGCATGCAGGGCTTCGCAGATCGTCG
>QNGE01001335.1:45060-109550 GCA_008508345.1 Paragonimus westermani | reverse complement strand
AGATGTTGGGAAGATTTGGCGTTGAACCGGACGGCCTGGAGGAATGCGGTTTGGGCGGGCGTCCGAGCGTTCAACGAGCAACTATTGCGTGGTCGCGAGCGGAAGCGTGCAGTACGCAAAGGAACCATCGGTGCCATAGGTCGCGGTGACGTGACTATATGGCGTTGCGATGTGTGGGGCCGCGAGTGCGCTGGCCGTCTGGGGCTGGTAGGTCACCAACGTACTCATAGTACCCCGTCGGCGAAGAGGCGGCGAGTACGTTAGGCTCCGGTCAGACAGGTCATATCAGTATATTTATTCTACTTCTGTTGATGACTGCATCGGCCAACATCGTGGTCATTGACAATTAATCCGCTCTTCTTTTCAGAAACTTGAGTGTCTGTGGTCTTCTAACCATTCTTTTCTCCAGCTTTGTTGTTGCATTGTATGATGAATTGTCTGCCTGGCTTTCATAGTCCAATGAGAACTCTGCTTTTCATCCTTATCTTCTCTGAGATGCACTAGCCTGCACTCCTCTACTGCAACGCTTCTTGTATTACACTTCAGATATCTTTATTCTCAGTGTAGATCTCGTCATTGCAGCCTCTCTCTGTTTAGTTTCCGAGAGATAAGAGTTTACTTTCCTTATTAGCCAATCAAGTGGCTAACCAGCATTGGCCGGCTGGACACAAAGGCCCCACTGGTACACCTCCCAGTCTTATTCCTTCGGGTTTACACTGGATTCGTGGTGTGTTGGTGGAACTGCAATTGGTGCAGCGCAAGCCAATTGCATTGATGGCTAAGCGCAGGCGTCCTTTGGCTTCGGTCACTGTGACAGGCTAATCCGAATCGGATGTCGCCAACCATGTATATATAGGGCGGCGAATTGGTAGGGGTGTGGCTAGGGGCAGTATTTGCAGAACATATCGTCTCTAGTCACTTGATAAGGCTATGCCATCTACTGAATTCAACAGGTTTCTACCGCACACTTCTCAATGTTTGCAGAAAGCGTTTGTTGTTTGTGACGAACGAATAGCAAGTATTGTGCTAACTTCTTCTAGAATTTCCAGGTGTAGATTTTACACGTGTGTTGTGTTTTGAACGTTATAACTACTTTACTTTGGTAATGGTGAATACAATGAACGTTGGTATTCCAATGTTTTCGGTTGGCTCACTAGTGAAGCAGCTGCATCCATGACCATTTTTTCTGATCCCACCATGATAGCCGGTAGTCGTTTTGTCTCACGGCATGGAAGATATTGACAAATTATTGTTCGTTCGAGTCTTGCGAACAACTTTTCTTTACCCCTCCCCTTGAAACATTCATTTTACTTTATTCAGTTCATCAAAATGACAAGAAGACAGGTTCACGATCAGCAAGCAATTCGGTGAATCTGGTCATTTGATTACAGAAGACATCTACTCATATTAGTTTAATGCGTGGGGGTAAACAAAATGCCTACAACTCGCAATGTGTTTCTTCCAGCTGTGATGCATTGAATAAGACCACTTCTGTTTCAAAAGCACACATGTTAAAATTAGTGTATTGCTCTGTGCAAGTTGGTTTGCCTTAGATAAGCCGTTTCAGCTGGTCACCTGATCATGTAAACATCAAGGCAATAATGCAATTCATTTCTGCCCCCACCATGAACGGGTATTATTGAGCATGCAAAGAACACCTCAACTAGCCTCAGTGATTTGCTATCACGAATACATCGTTATGTTAGAGGAACCTAGTTTTTCTGTCCAAAACCACCTCGTTTCTCGAAAAGACGACCCTGTCCCATCACAATGAGCGGAAATGTCGTGAACATTCGAGAGGTGACCTTCGCTATATTTTTACCTGTCTGGCCTCTATTCCGCAACGCTCATTGGTAGCTTAATTACTAACTACTATTTTTGATGTATGTACTTCGGTTTTCTGGTTCGAAAATGTTGGTAGATCACTATGACCTTATAAATACCATGCAGTTTTCTCCTTGTCGCACACATTTTTCGGAGCCGAACAAAGTAGCTTTTTCCCACCCGTCTTTTGGTTTGTCTTGGGCGCACTTAACGGGGACCGCCGCGTACTTTCGGGACAAAGATCTGCCGTGTTAATTATATCAAGGAGGAGAATCTGATTTCCTATCAATCGTCTTATCATACCGTGGACGAAACAGCGTATTGATTCAACGTTCACATTAAGGCGTTGCGAACATCGGTGTGTGGAAGGACAATTACATTAAAGTAGATGTTTACAAAACTCTTCGAACTGTTTTGGTACTCGGATTCGAAATATGTGGACACCTTTTGTTACTTGATGTTACTTTAAGATCCGTAAAAAGCGAATGGAAAGTCTTTGAGACAGTTGGTTATTTGGGAATTTCTTGAAATAATCACATATCACCAACGGGATTTCGCATGATAATCTACGCTTCTTGGTCTTATTGTGAACCATTTGCAAGACATGAAATTAGTAGATGATTCCAACCGTTTATTTATCTGCTTACCATGGAAGTAATTTTATTTCATTGAATGTTATTTACTATGACGCCTGCCAGCATATAGTCATGAAAGTGGTATTGACCGTGGTGGTTTCTTGGATGATGTCAGTTATATATATACAAAATGAAATTAAACTAGACTCTAGGAATAAGCTAAAATGCGCACAAAGTACAATATTGGATATTTTTGGAACAGGATGGTTCCTGTGTTTATTAGTAGTGGACTCGAATATTTAATCCCAAAGGTTTACAGCATTATTTTACAGAAAACGTGTACGAACAGAACTGAAGGCAATGAACCAATATTATGATGTAATGTTCCCTTTTTTAATAACTAACAAGCACCGTCACTGTTTGTTGGTGAAGTTTTTCTTTATGGAAACTTGAAGATCATTCATTGTAGATATCGGTTGCCCAAGAGAACCTGTTTAACCAGTTGCAATTCACTGTGGATTGTCTCCGGAGGGCAAATCTTTTTGGCTCTATAGAATAACTTTTTTATGAGGCCTGTTCCTTAATGTCAGTACGAATCCGTTAACGTGTTATTAGCCGTTTCAAGTCCGTTGGTGATAAACTGAGCGTTGCAGCGAACCTTCAGTCTTTCGAGTAAGACGGATATCTGAGAATGAAAGGGAATCACTATATTCATGTTCAGAATTTAATATAATGTTGCAATGTAGTTCATTGAATATTGTCAGACCTTATTCGGTATGTTTTTTACTCAGTCAGGACTAGTACATCGTCCGCCTACCGGAGAAGTAAATTTGTTTTAGAGATAGTTCCTCGTGCTTGACAGTGGTGCCAAAGTTGAAAGCCTTCTTACAACCGCCCCTCGAAGTGGATGATGTAATTACACCGACTGTGTGTGTGTGCAAAAATACTTGTTAGTTTAGCACTGCCATGGTAACGATGCTACTGACTGATTAGGGAATCGCTCCGCCGTGTGTTTCTCTTGTATGTTTAGTTTCACATTTGATACTGTTTTCCGCCTTATAATCTCTCGTTCTCTAGTGTGAACTTGAAAACGCAGAAAAATTTGCCAGGCCACAAATGGTACGTATTTACGTTTTTGACCGTTTTAATAAAATATTTTTGACACCAGATTAGATGAAGTAACAAGTTGAAGTGCTTGCAATCGTTAAGATGCAGACAGGTGAGTGATCATGTAAATCTGCTTTGCCTAATGAAGATCAATCGACTCACGTTAGCTCTGTTCATTCACGACGATAATCCTTCCGTGAACTTAGTGACCTATCCTAACACATTGATTATTCACTCCCCTTACTTGATTGTTTATCTATGTTGTGGTACATTGCGTAATGATGAATCAGTAAGAAATGTTTACCTGTACTATTTTTCGTGTTCTAATTGTCTCGTTTCAACTTCTGAAGCGAACAAATTAGTCTATTTTTGTTGTTCCAGCAAAACGAACATTTGAATTACAGTAATCCCGATAAACGAAACTTAAAACACTCGCCTAAACGAAGTTTGATTCTATTGCAACGAAACTACGAAGCATATCCATAATCGACCGATTTTCATGTTACTCCGTGAAGTGCAACATCCCAGTTCCTCGACTAATGTACCCGAACTCCTTATTGGTAACTGTTGTATCGTAAATCAGAACGCAAGGCAGGAGTAACGAGCGTAAATTAGTATGTGGTCCATCTGTCCCGCAGACGTACTCAAGGGACATTAAATCAGCGAACGAGTTATAATTTAACCAATCATAGTCGCGATGTATCACGCGAGCGTTAGTAGCCAATCAGATACGAGGTGAACGTTCTGGCCTTGTAAAGGATGTGCACACACACAACAGCAACCGCTGTTCGAACCGTGGAAATGTGGCTGCCCATCAAAGACGATTGTTCCAGCAGGACGTGGACGATTTAGGATCGTGACAGTAATCTGTCTTTTAACAAAACTAACAAGCGCTGCTTGACTATGTTCAGACAAATCGATTCATGATACGCTGATCATCTGGGGCCTTTGTTCTTATAATTGAAAGTTGAACGTGATTTTTTTCCCGCGGTCAGTAAGTGCGCTCTTACCGGTGTGATTTTTAACTCGGACAGACTGCTTGAAAATCGTTTGATGAAAGTTGATGCACTATCAGTTTAACCTACTAACAGTCTCGTTACTGCCCTGTTTTTGAAACCCACTGAAAAACCTTCCTTCAACATTCTGTGATGAACTGCTTACCTCCGATATCTTCTTAAAGGAATCCTAATTTTCCGATCGGCATTCTCACCGCCAACATGAAATACTTCCCTGATGCTGAAATTATTCTAACGCTCGTAAATGTTATAATATATAAGTTTTGCAATTCCCGAGTCGGGTGTTCTCCCTTTCACTGATATTGTCTATCTTGATTAACTCTGATTCTATCTGAACAAGAACATGTCAGAATCCTCCATGCATGAGTGCCTAATGAGAAATTCAGAGGGTCAAGTCTTATTCAAGTTTCAACATATAGCCCACTCTCATGCTATACTAGTGACGTACGGTCAAGTGGAATTTACAAAGTTCACACGAGCATTTCAACCACTTACCCCATAGCCATCCGGTGTGTCTTCTTTGACGGTTTTGAAGTGGGCATTCCCGGTCTCCCCATTAATGCTCTTGTTATACCCAAGATTACTATTTACAAGAATGTTATGCTCGAGCAAAACAACCATATTCCGCGGTTAACGTGTTGTTGTACTATGTATGCTTGCCTCTGGCTCTATGATTTTTATGTGGTTCAATTAAGTCAGTTGATGCTGAGTGTTAACATGGATGAATGAGTGATCCGGTGCACCAAGATATTAAATCCATGAACAAGTTTCGCATTTAATGATCATGCTTGGTTTAATTTCCACAAAATACTGCAAATGAGAACCTTGCTCCATTGCATTGTCACATTGTTGTCTTTCGATGATTTTTGAGGAACCTCGCCTCGTTCATTTGTGAGAGCCTACTGGTGTTTAGTACTATTACCCCCCATGGTCCTGTGCACGGCGAATTATGAGCGCCTCCTTTTTGTTTATAACGTTTAGTAAACAATCGTAGATATGACCTGGCGTTGATTGAGTAGAGTGAATGATATTCAAGAAAAGCCACCCGGGCGATCGTTAGTTAGAGCGGAGTGAACACACGCAATGAATGAAGAGCCAACAGTACGTGTCGTGCCATTTTTTTCTACTAGAGCGAAATAAGCAACCCATCTGCCTTCATCTACGGGTGTGCAAGTGTAGGTAAAGTCCACGCGGACAAATCGCTAAAAGATCACTATGTACGACACAGTATCTTTCTGTGACGAACTCATGATTCAGCGCTCCGCCGCTCATATCGCAGTCAATCAATAGTTACTGATATTAGGCATTCCGTCCGTTGAGCCCCACGTAATTCGGCTGGGTTGATGGAGTGTTGGCTGAAGCACAGCATGGTAACCGGTAAAGACGACGTAATCGATCATTCGGGGCCAGTGAGTGTCCAGCCAGTGCATACGGAACTCGTATGTGCGAGCTGTGTCTTTTTATGTCAAGTGTGTGAGTTTGTCAACTTTCGCAAGTTGCTCCTGACCACGATTTTAGCCAGTAGCGTACTGTAAGAGTGATCACTCTAAAGGCGTGACTGCATTTCCGGTCAGACGAGCGAATGAGAATGTCACGTAGGGATGAGTTGGAAATGGCGAACTGCTAAAATCCATCAAAACACGTGAACGTCGCAAACCAATATCACCGTAGAAATACCAAGCTGTTTTATCCACTCTGAAGAACTGGTTAATCAACTAATACACCGTCGTTACAGACCAACAAGTCTAAATTAGGACGATACAATTTATGTAAAAGTGTTTTTGTTGGATCCATGTGAGCTAAACGTAATAAATCGCCAGATCATGTTTTCTTGCAAGTTTGTGTACCTTTTGGCTCTGAATCGGGTGTTCTTTTTTTCTACCAGTTTTGTCTACCTCGGTTCACGTTAGACTGAGAATCCACGGTCCTCCCACCTGCTCAGTTATCTTTGGACTACTAATCATGGTTACATTTTGGACGCAACATACGATCAGCGATAGATCTTGGGAAATCTGTTATCACTGAGCGGAATTTTTTTCTGATGGTTGGGAACAGTGGTGGTGTTTTTCGTAGCTCGGGTTGATGGTTTTGGCATTGGTATGTTCGCCGAGCTTGGCATTTAGGTTTATAGCTTTCATCTCAACCTTTCGTTCACTAGTCAACTTGGTCAGGAGGAGCATCGAAGGAAAACAGCCTTCTAAACTTCTCACTGCCCCTGGTTGAGCGACTGTTCCTTATCGGATCGGAGGTTACGCGCGTTTATCACACGGCGTGAGATTGCAATAGAACGGGTAAAACTTTTCGATTGATCACAAACAAACATCGCTGAGTGTTTACATACGATAGTTTGGTTGCGCCAACTATGTGACCAACGGCACAATTCTCAACATGGATGGCTTAGGAAACAGTGGCTAGAGTTCTAGTTCCGGTAGTGTCAAGGATAGACACAACTGACGAGTTCTAAAGTTCTGTTCATCCTTAACAATGAAATTCTAGTTTCTTTTCGACACAGTCCTACTGAAAAGTGTGCAAGAATGCCACAGCTGCGATCGATTGGGAGTGATTTCCACGTCATGTTTGTGCTTGTTTGTTTATTTATTCATGTTTATTTATTTTATTTGTCTATTTATTTGCTTCCACACTCTGTTCCATTCGGCCAATGTCACTCTCTTATCATGCCTCATTCAAATGCGGAACGGTTTGTTTACGTGAGATTGTCTAGCATCAGACTGTCATCAGAACGACTCTGTATTGCTATGCTGAACTAAAAACACGAGCGCCACAATTGTTGTTTATTGGGCAAACCGAATTAGTTGCTTCTTGTTTTAACACAACAACAGACAGATTCACTCATACGTACACCATACTTTACCGATAACAGTCAGTATGTAGCGCATATATCAAATCGCGACTTCATATGTGAAGTAACACGCCTTTGTCTTGTTAAAACGTCTCATCTTGGCTTGGATGCTATGCTCGGACCCTTGCTGTACGGCTTCACCCAGTCCACTAACGCGGAGTCAGTAAGAACACGACTGCGTAGAAAACACGCTGTAATGCCGATTACCAGTTCAACGGATGAATGAAATGCATGTAAATATATATCATCAGTTAGTCGCCAAATATAGCCAACTACATGTTGATCCAATGTCCAGTGGTTCATGCCACTTCGTCGTTAGGTGGCCTAGTATGGTCAGTTCCATAGCCGTTGCACTCTGATTGGTTCATCGGGTTAGCACGGTACTCACGCCCACCTTCACGTCTCATCCTGGTTGGTTCAAGTGGAAAACTCTACACGCTAGTGTTTGGTTAATGAACGATTTCGTCAGCCATCACGGATGACCTGGTTAGGTTATTTTGATGTCCTTTCCTAACAGTATGCATAAAATCTTGTGTTTTGCACTTATTTTTCTTTTAAGTGTATTCTTATATTTAATTAAACAATTACCTCATCTTGACAGTCGCTTCATTCATGCTGCTTCAACGCGTCAACAAACCTGCACGCGTTATGCTAACCTCATCGTGCATAGACAGTTGAGCTAGCAGTTTAGTGTTCGTAAATGGAAAGTTCGCAACCCAGACAAATATTGATTTGAACGCAAGGACAAACTGTTTGAAATAAAAATTAACGTCAGAAATAAAGGTTGATTATTGACAGGTTTAGTTGATCAGAAACATAAGTATAGAGAACAAGGCTGACTCTACCGCCACACACATCCCAGCCAAGAGCCAACAGTAGTAGGGTGGATCCACGAGAACCCAACAGGTAGAGCAACTGACAATGAAGGATACGACTGAGAGAAAAGGAAGAGGGTGAGCAAATATTGGTTAACTCTGAAACGTGTGCCTCCTGTGTAGCTTTATACGCAATGTGTGGTTAACAAGAGCACATTATGATCATGGTAGTCATAGTAGTATGGGTTGGAATGCCATTTTCTGCTTTTATCCTTTGTCAATAAAAGGTGCATTCCAGGTTTCAGTTCGTCCTATCTATTACAACAGGCTATCACGTTTTGTTGTGCCTACTTTTGCACTTAAACAATGCTTCGTATATCTCTGTTAGTGGGGACATGTATACAGCATGACGAATGTCAGACTGTGATATCAGTAACATTGGTCATATCCAGGAAGTTTATTCGGTCAGACCGCGTCCAATTCTCTGATAACAAACCGACATGGTCGTCAATGTGACGTCGCAGTCATAAGCAGCAAAGTACATTGTCTGTGTTTGTGTGGTCTCGAATTTTACTTTCTGCTACTGTTGTATAACAGGCAGTTTCGTTGTGAGTAGTATACTACTCACAAGTAGTGTATTACCCACAGGGGACATTCAGGAGCAAAGGGACAAGCCCCGAACATGACGGACAAGAAGAGACTACCGAAACAGTGTGTACATGATGTGTGAGAACTTTCACCGAGTCGAATGACCACGTACTGTCACCCAATGTATGTGAGTGCATGTCCGTCGTGCAAATGAGTGTACACGTTTGTGGTTTAGTTTTTGACATGACCTTTACGGACGTTTGCGCAATAAACCAACTTGTTAGCTAAGCGTCTTTTGCGGACACAACACTACTACTGTTCATCTCTTCTGTACTAACGCCATCACTGAAAAACGTATGTGATTAGATGGAGAAAATGTTATTACAAAACAATAAACCGGCTTGTCGGATTTGTCTTACGTCTCCCAACACTTACACGTCACCTATGATAAATCAACTCCAATGCAGACCCGGTAAACAGTCACAAAACCGTCTAAAGTAGAACAGTCGAAATCAAGTTGTTTACGTCTCACAAACAAACAACGGATTTGCAAGACTTTTGGCATTGCACTTCAACCAGTGCCCCTACTTCACCGATGGGTCAGTTAAACAATGGTAACACTCAAACTAGTGAAACCGGCTGGACGCCTTATTAATTTTTTGTTTAGGTAGGGGCCGCGTGGGATAAACCATCTGGGATCAGAAGTTGAACACGACCTAGAAATCCTAACTCACCACTTAATTTTGTTCAACGAGTCACTGGATTACCAGCAGCTACCTGAAACAAATGAGTTGGGTATTTGACAAAGGGTACATGATATAATAAATGATATGTTGCTATTCTTGGGGTACAGTCACCACATAGTGAGCTGGGACTCCAAAGGGGTTAGAAAAGACAGTTTATGATCGGTTGGGAGTAGGGAACATTCGCAGAAAGTACACACTAGGAATTCATGTGTAAACCTTAACAGTACCCTTTGCTATTCAACCACCTTGCCCAATGTGTCCAATCAGCGCGGATCCCATGCATGGTAAACATTTATCGATTACCGATCAATGAAACTATGTTACCCCACTATATCACGTCTTAGGTGACTCCAAATCCTCTTCGTAGGCAATGGGTACAAAAACAATGCGAGTCCGTATTAAACGTAATAAAGCTGCCATAATCGATAAAAGTTTGGTATCGTAATAGCCAGTTCTTTCACCTGCTGTCTTCACGTGAGCAGCATATAACAGTCTATGTCGAAATTATGTTAAGAATGGATATCTTATCTATTGCTTAGCCTTACTTCACAGTTTGGAAACGTAACTGTTCAACGACTTCTGCCCGTTTAAAAAATAATGGCACACTATGTCATTAGAAGTGCACGCGTGACTGTCATGATGTCTGTGATGCTATGATTCAATATTGGAGCGGCAAACCTCATTATTGTTGATGCAAATGCAGTCCACTTCATATTCTGATTGTAGTTCTATTGTTTGTACTCCTTGCCCCCATTCCACACATGTTGAGCTCTCGTTCGTCCCTACAAATGGTAAGCTGTCATCACAGGTTGTCAGGCTGATATCAACAATCTTCCTGCCGCATTCTGAAACGTCCTTGTGGAGCAAGGCAAGTTTGTAAGCAAACCGTCCTTTATTTGGCCCACACAATCCGAATATTGCACATATCTCAGTTTAAGCAAAAAAATAGCGCTCTATGAATGTACGTTACAACGATTCGCCTGAGTCAGTAAAGTTCATCTGTAGTTAGACAGCTTTCTTGGTATGTGTATGACACGCAAGGCCAATTTTCATAATTGTCGCACCTTGGGCAACCACGTGTGGTGTGTTTCACGGTATACCAAACAGACTGTACCGAGCGGATAAAAGCATTGCCTAATAAAACGAAGGGTAGCCGGTTCAATCCCTCATACAGATTAACCCTCCTACTGAGTCCAAACAAGGACGAAACCGGTAGTGGAAAATTTCAATTTGAAGGTGAACATCAAGAAGCATTACTACAATCAACGTTTCTGGTGCTTTCGGTCGTAGCCAGAGCATAATGGCATTCTGAGGCGAATTCAGCCGTCCACAGTAACAGAGTGGAAACAAGCTGCAAATCATTTAAATGGTACTTTAATTTAAAATAATAATCACCTAGTGTTAAGCAGTTGCCTTTAGCTTCTTCAACCAAAGCGAGCTGTCATTTGAGAGTTTGAAATCGCATGAGGGAGACAGTGAAAATATAAGGTTGAGAAACACTAAGATGAGTATACAATGTTGTTTGTCTCTTTCGGGGACAATATGCTGCGTTTGATGGCAAGCTTTTTGTCTCTTTGATAGCCCGCGGTCATTCTGTGGGAAGTGGTTGAATATCTGAGTGGCAAACCGTGAGAAGCATCTCGTTCACTGACGTTTTGGCAGGTACTCTCAAGAAAGACCAACATAATGTACACTGAACTCACCAACCTACGGTATTTCACCTAAAGGTATCAAAAGACCAATGTATTTGCCTCAGTTTCCAATTGTTGTGATTCCATACACATGTAGTCAACGATTAAATAAAACCTAGTGGGAAGACTGAGAGGGAAAGCAAGCTTTCATATGAATACAAGTGCTGTTATAGTTCATGCCTACATTCCAAATGGGTGTTCCGGCTGGTAACGGTTACGTTGACAGATGACACGCATTAGCTTACGCAGGTCTAAAGGTATTCGAAAGACCGACGCTCCTGTAGTTAACGAAAAGCTGAGTACTTCAACAGATTTCTTGTTAGTAATCTTTTGTACTGTTTCTTGAGGTCTGACAAATATATTTCTTACCAACCTTTTGCTCACAAGTAATATCTTCTCGGAAAAGTTTAATGCCGTTCATAGCAGCCGTTCTGTACCTGAGTGACTCTGCGTGGCATTGTAATTTTAATCTCACACCACTCTCGCTTGTGTTTTCTACCTTAGCGTTGGTGCCCATAACAGTGTTCCTAGACATTTTATCGTGAATGTGTCGTCATCTCCCTGGAGCACTTACCGAGGAACAATTATACAGGGATCGCTCGATGAAATTTGCTAAGCACTCACCCAGAATTATTTCAGTTCACCGAGTGAATAAATTCCAAACACCGTGAAAATTACGCACAGTGAAACTTACTGCCACACAAAACAATTGTGATTTCAATAATGGTCCACAATCGTTGACGATTACGGAAAACAAAAACCAGGAGTATGTTGATAATCACAGCGGCGGCAAATAGGAAAGCAGCGATGAAACCGAAAGTAATCGAGGTTTTCTCTTTACTCGTTTTGTTGGATACTGAAATCAGGAAGAATTGTTCCAGAACGATAAGGTACGCATGAGTAATATACAGCAGGCATGAAATGTCAGTTTTCAGAAACTCCAGTCTAAGTGTCATTTTACGGGTTAAAATTTAACGTAGATATGCGTTTATTACAAGAATTTCAGTGGATCAGGTGGTATTCATTGTAGAAAACTTTGTCTGACCACAAACACAATGACTAGTTTACAGGTGTGCAGAAGATTGAACTCTACCTTACACCGACCGCAGCTGACTTCATCCGGAGTGGTTAAATCTATTGTGAGATCACTTAGTTGAAATTTAGACATTTTAACAACAAAACTTTATTGAGAACACAGTATTTGAAACATCGAAGAAAGACCTTCATCACGAGACTTTTTCAGTTTAATCTCTACAGCGACAAGCATAAAATTGATGAGTGAATCAAATACACAGGTGGAGATAGTAGCGAAGACTGTCACAACGGTGCTACACGCTCTTAAGTCCAAGTTATACAACCTGTGGGAGTTTTGCATTCTCCGGATTGAACAGAACAGACTCAAATTGGCATCTTGCCGTATAATACTTCCTGTTTACCGATACAAAGACAAGAAAAGTGGTCTGCTTCAGGTGGTCTCTCTTGAAGCGGAGAACAACTCAGACCGTACACTGTCGCTAAGCAAGACGCTAGTGGAAACGTGGTAATGTTATCTGAGATCATGTGATTTTCACAATCCCTAGCTGATATATAGTCTGCAATTCAACCGAATGACAGAGAACAGAGTTTCTCGCAGTAAGGCTTCGGTCTCCATAGCGGTCCTTCTGGGGGGCGGGGACACTGTATTTTGTCATACTCAGTCTATGCCAAAAATCGTACGGTTAATTGAATAGATTATTGGAAAATCTCTGTGACAAGACTGAGATTGACATGAAACCAAAAAACAACCTACCAGAACACGTCCCGAAATGGTTGAAACAACTGGAGACACAACACTCAAATCGATGAACCCATTGCTCGAAATCCCGCATCATCGATTGCCAGACACCTCGTGATAACAGGTCACCAAGTGAGCCCACTTGGCTTCTTCAAAATATTGCTACCCCATCAGATTCCGATGCTATTGGCCTTTAGCGAAGCCATGTTGATCAGAACTCACCAGCCGGCGTTGTTCACAAATTTATGTAAGTAGATGAAAGTCTATCACATTTTGATTCCTTCTCAAACGTTTGCTGCAAGCAGCCCAGTGAACAAAAAATATTTGAAATCCAGTAAAGGGAAGATATGACCGAGTTGTAGCTGTCACGCAGAAACGAATCTATCTGTACAGTGGTCCGCTAAAACTGTTTAACTTGTCGCACACGAATATATCAGTGCGTAACTATCGGGTACTATAGATAACGAATACGAGAAACCAAAATGGGCTGACTACTACTGCTATTTTTATCACTACGGAAATGGCCGATCTATGAAAATCATTGAGCAGTTTGTTCAGCACTCTAATTATAGAAGAATGCGGTAAAAGTGGGCAAGTCTGTTTAATGTCTGTGATTCATTACGTCTTCTTCATGTGGACGTGTAGATTTCTAAAAATTAACCTGAAAAGAATACTATCTACTAAATCTTATATTGTTAGCCATTAACTCTGCTAAATATTATAACCGTGATGAAATTACAATCAGTTTCACTCAGGTAGTCACTGACTATGAATCCTTGAAACATTCTTTTCTTGTCAAGAATTCCAATAAGGAAGGTAGTAGTCTGATATTGCACGACTTATGTACGGGCAAGCTTGGCTGCATCTTTACTAGTGCGTACCAACAGAACATTTACATATCAGTATTAGTAAGCGAACAGATTACTAGAGAAAGCCAAATGTCTGCGGTTCAAAATCATTAGCATTACCATGGTAACGAGAACCATACAAACAGTTGCTTGTGAACATATAACACGGGTTACTGATGAGTAATCGGGAATTTGGTTGATTTTCAAGTTGACCATCACTCATATTTGATCGCAGCCTTCGCATTCAGATAGACTTTCCAGCCGGCCTCTTTCGAAAAGAAGCACTAGATTCGAGTTTCGCTCTTATTAGAGCTCGTCAGTAGTGCATATCCTTGCCACGGCCGGGATTTGAACTCCGGCCATTCCAATCGTGAGGCAACCGTGTTAACAAGCGGGAGTGGTTGAGCGTTCAGATTTGATAATTCGGTCGTGCCTAATGTGAGGTCAATGGCGCAGTGGTTAACACGGTTGCCTCATGATTGGAATGTCCGGAGTTCAAATCCCGGCCGTGGCAAGGATATGCACTACTGACGAGCTCTAATGAGAGCGAAACTCGAGTCTAGTGCTTCTTTTCGAAAGAGGCTGGCTGGAAAGTCTATGTGAATGCGAACGCTGCGATCAAATGTGAGTGATGGTCAACTTGAATATAACACGGGGTTGAACCTTCGGATGGCAACAGTTTCAGCATAGCATAGTGTTCGCCTGTGTGACGTTTAGTGCGTAGTGCGGAATGCCGTTGTAGGATCGCATTGATGTTGCATCGTTAGAATATGACGTGCGACGGTTGGTGAAGGCTTCTTGTTTCTATGCCCTGTTGTGATGTCATGTGTTTGTGTGACTTGTTTTTGCCCCATTCCGGGATGGCTCCAATGAGCCTGGCTCATAGCTGGTGCTTATATTTGATGCCCCGCATCTACATCGATATGCATAGACAAGACTGAATTTGGTTCACTCGGGTACCCGTTGTTTCACAATGGGCGTTGAAATCTGACAGTTTTGGGGCAGAATCACTGGGAAGACCGTACTGCGTGCTCTGATAATAAAACTAATTAGACGACAGTGGATTATTCGGCTTACATCATTGCCCTTAGAAGGAATGTGAAGAAATACCGGCCTATTAGACAGTGTATCGGTTAGATTTCCTAAATCAAGGGGTTCCTGGAATCATACAATAAACGGTTGGTGACAGTTATTAGACTGTAGGGTGATCCCTAATAGGGTTGTCTCATCTTATACACTATCGTCAGTGGAAATATGTCAGACCCGCTCAAACAACTGTTGTGAATCCAGAAGGCGGACGATACAAAGGTTGTTTTATTGGAGCAACCAGTACACTACTTAAGCCTCTCAACGGGACTAAGAACAAAAACACTCATTTGCACACCACACTCTTCTGAGGATGCTCCAGTCGCTTTGGACACCATGTCTCAGTTCCGTCATGTGGCGACAGCCATTAACTGTCATTCTGCCTCCCAACGATCCTTCCCATATGTCTCCCGTATTTATCCCGCGATCATTTCGATCCACGCGGCTACTGAATAGTGGTGTGAGTAGTATGGTGGACCGTCTATCCTCACACACACCGAGCGTTGTTTTAGGGTCATGTTACAAATGTTTCAAGGTGCAGGTAGTCACCTGTCCACGTGCTCTTGCGATTGACGCTTCGCTCAATTGAGCCGTTTGCGTTTCTGCTGATGTATATATCAAGAAATGGTTAACTGTTTTGATTTTCGTCTTCCATACTGAAAAGTTCGCTTAGGTGCGCAAAATTTGTCTGATCCACTAAGCTGTTTATGATTGGTTTCTTTTATGTGCAAAATGTGGTTGTTTTATCGTTTTTACAACTGAACGGAAGATAATTGTTTGATTACTTGTTTCCCAGGCTTTGCTACGAAAATGTCTCTCAGGGTAGGACAGAGCGAGCTACTCAACGCTAATCCATCAATTTTCTGTGAGCTGAATCATGGAAAACGAAACTGATTATTTTGGCACACAGCAGAAGTGGTTGTACCAACTAGCTTTCAGGCATTGCAACTTTTAAACAGTGCTCCCTCATATAAGAATGCAGGAATTCAATACATGCGACCAACAGAACGTTTGTAAACAGGGACTGTACATCAAATGAGCATAAATATTTATTCTGAACATTCACTCACTCAAGCAACTGTTAGTGGAACACTTAGCCGTGATAGCTTGAGCACCCATTAACAAATAGCGAAATCTTAATGTGGAATTGGAGACAGTTCGTTCGCTTGATGAACATGACTAATAACTGGAAATCCCTGTAGAAATCGCGTAAAAACAATTTCGATTTTGGTGAACAGAACCGTTTCCGATATATCCTTATCTTAGGCTAGTGCAATTATACATCCAATCGAGTGACAATGAAGGGATTTCTTTTTCAAAAATGGCATGAGATAAGGCGATTGGTTAAAACACAAACACGACTTCGTTGTGGTTATGCTCATAAGGGAGGTCGGTTTTGGGATGTTGGTTTTAACTGGGGTGAGTTAGGAAGGCGGGATCAAACTGCCTCGTGACCTGAGTGTACGTGTTTGGCCAAGATAATCGCAAGATGTGAACGAACTGTTTTTGAACACACAGATCCGGTTAACCTAATCGGATTGCGACCGCCTCCCTCATAAGCAGGATGCGCCAATTGATCTTTCGTGACGCGGTGGCGGAGGCACAGTGAACGATGTGAAACGCCCTATCCGGGTCTGTGTTTTGGTCACAGTCAATTAGGTAGGCCAGAATGGATGAGTTAATGTTCTTTGTTATTCCGAAGCGAAGCCACGCCAGATAGTGTTCACGAATTCTTTCCGATAAACGTCTAGTTATGCGACCAATATATGTTGAACAACAGGAACAGTCAAATGAATCGACCAAAAATGAAGCATCATCCTTAGGCATATTATCTTTCAGATTGAGTGGCACCATCCACTTTGAGCTGAACGTTACGACAGGATTTGCAGCACAGCATGTGCTGCCAATCGCACTAGTTATTTGGCACGTTATCAGGTCGATTGTTGCATCACCTTTGAACGGTAAAGTTGTGCAGATTTTTTTCTTATCAATTGTGTGTTATTGGGGCTAGCATTAATGTCTCTCACATGTGTCTGATAATGAATTCCTCAGGATAGGCATTACTAGAAAGAACACTCGGTATCATGCTTGGCTCCCATTCTATCGTATCTTCCGTACAGATTCTGTTTGCCCTATTTTTCAAACAGTGTACAAGGTCCCGTTTCAGGCCAATCGGTACATAGCTGTGGAAGTGCAGATATTGCCCGCTCCAAGTTTTCGCTCTATACGCACCTCGCTGTAACAATCCATCTGATTTGCGCGTTAGTGCTACGTCCAGAAATGGCATGCGGTCATCAGTTTCTTGTTCCAAGGTGAATACGATGTTTTTATGCGCCTTGTTAAAAATGGTCCAAAGCTTCTGTAAATCTTCTGTTTTGTCCACTAAGCAAAAAACATCATCTACATATCGTCGATAATAACTGGTTCTAATAGTTTCGTCCAGCTGGTTATTCTCGAGCATGCTCACAAAATTGTCTGTCAATAACAGGCCTAACGGTGAGCCCATAGCTACACCATCAATCTGGCGATAAAGTTCACCATTGTATTGAAGCTGAATGTTGCCAGTACAGAACATTAGTAACCTCTTCAGCTCAGTCACAAGTAGGCCGACGTTAATCCGGCGGCTTCCGATATAATCACACAAAAATCGAATTGTTTCGACCAAGGGTAAATTGGTAAATACAGACGAAACATATGAAGATAGCTTTTTCTTGTTCGACACATTGAAGTTAGCGGTAGAATCCAAGAATTCAAACAAGTCTCTCAAACTGTATTTATTAACTGCTCTCTCAACCAGCACCATGATCTCCACAAGCCATTGTGCAACAGCCTGATAGGGCAAATTACACATGCTGAGTATCCGCCTAAGCGGTACTTTGTCTTTATACACCTTTGACAGTCCGCACAACCGCGGGATGCGGGTTCCTATTGGACAGATATGCCCGAATACATGTGCACTAATGATATCAGCCTGCTTCAACAGTCATAGAATCCTCGAGAGTCCCGTCTCAGTTGCCGCTGTCTTATCTATCTCGGAATTCTCTTTCTGAAATTTCGTTTTATCAGACAAAATACTCATCATTTTTTAAATGTAATCACCCATATTCAGCAGATGAATTCCCGCCCCCTTATCTGGTCCTGAAGTCATAATCGACCGATCGTTTTTCACTGCAGTAAGCTCCTAAAATCTACCTCCCACGAAGTCGCGTTTGTTTTAATCAATCGCCTTACCCTCGTACCATTTTTAGACAATTAATCCTCTCATTGTCACTTGATTTGATGTGCATCAGCCTAAGATGAGAATTTATCGAAAACGGTTTTATTCGCTGAAACGTGAGTAAAAAGATGGAAACAACCAAAAGGTTTGGGTCTCTATTGATTGAATTAGTGTACAAGCTTAGCGCGACGGCACTCGTCTGAACCTTGTCCAATTGCCTTATGCGTACCCCCTGTACCGATCGCACCGAATCACATCCAGTTGGAGCGTTCCAATTGGCTGAATGTGGAAAAGGCGACTGCGCGTGTGCGTATGTTCAGTGTGGAAGGCAGTCCTCAACCCGGTGAATGAGTGGACACGCATGTGCAGTGAGCGTCTCTTAGACTAGACGGCTCGACACGGGTGGGCTGCGTGAGAGCGAGACAACGGCTACATAGCCTCCCACCAGCTGTAAGGTTACGGGGAAACAACGACCACAAGCCGATCTGGAAAACGCACTGATCGGTCGGATTTAGTCTCACACGAACTTGTTTCAGGTAGTGTGTGAAAGTCAATTGAAGTACACTCATCCAGAGTCGTGCTGAAAGGAGACGATTGATCGATATGTTGTTACGAGTTGCACCGAAGTCCAATGTGTAAAATCTGTCCGAGCGATTCAGAACACGATACAGACCCTTGTACGCTGGTTGTAGATATTCGTGGAGCCTGTCACAACGGACAAATCCGTGCCAACAGTCGGCCAGGTTGTTAGGATAATTGGTGGGTTTGCTTTGTAATCGTGATGGTTGATAAGCTAACTTAGACAAAATGCTGCAAACGACTTACGGAGTGTGTGGGATCGGGAATGGTAGCATTGTCCGAATAGCTTAATAGCTGACCAATTAAACGCAAACTGGTTCTGGGGAACACAAGTGATAGTTGATCGAACCAAAAGGTAGATTCTAGTCAGAGGGAAATCGTTTGACCATTCCGTTGGACTGTGGATGGTACGCTGTGATACAAATCCGCTGAATTTCAGGAAGACGTGTGAGTTGTTCAAATAACTGAGATTCTAATTGGAAACCACGACCAAAGCGTGAAGTTCATCCGACTACTAATGTTGTTACCATGGTTTAATTAGTGGTGTCACGGATCTGGCCACCGAGTAAATCTGTCGATACAAGTAAGGAGATATCGGAAACTTTCCGATGGTAGCAACGGTCCAACAAAGTCAATGTCCACGTGTTCGACGCGAGTATCAGGAGGTGGAAATAATCCAAGTGGGGTAACTGTATGATGATAAACCTTAAACTGTTGACAAGTCAAGCAGCAATGCGTCCGATCGCCAATATCGTTGTTCATGCCGAAACAAACCAAGCGTTCCGAAATAAGCATCCAGGATACTCTGACTCCTGGATATGACATGTGGATGATATCAAAAACGGTTTTCCGCATTTCTTTTGGAATGATAGGTTTCGGTGATGCTGTAGAGAAATCACAAAGGATTTATACTCCCCGATGTGTTATTTGCTGAGGTTTCATTACACCCCTGTGCTTATCTATGCCAGGATGGCTAGGTGGAAGTTTAGGCGTGTGTGCAATTCGACGGAGCTGCCGAACGTGATGTTTACCAGTTGGACTCGCCATGGATCGTCAGCGTTGCGTTCGCGTCAAGGCCGCCTGTGTGCCCCACACTCGCGCCAAGTTTCAAGGTGCGTTCTGATTGGTCGTGGCTTCATCGACCAACGGCTCATTCGACCACGCGCTTAAAAATGACGCTGCCTCCTGTAAGTGTGACCGTATGGTGTATACTCCTGCTGTGTCACGTGTTAGGCGTGTAAGGCCTACTGTTGACTACACCCTATTAGGAACACAACAATCGGCAGTCGTGTTTCGTTCTCCATCAACGCATTGGAGGTCCGATGTGTGTTAGGAGATGTAATCCAAGTCACGTAACTCTCGTAGTGAGTAGCGATCAGGTTCGGCGTACGTTAATGGTTTGTGTTCGGTGGAAACACAAAACCCACGTCCTTCAACACAATGATGGAAATATTAGGTGGCCAAATAGAATGCCAATAGTTAACGGCTGAACATAATGTTGCGAATTCGTGCTAGTTGTAAAGATTTGGAGAAAAACGAGACAAGTTGCCACTTGTTATCAAACGATTGTCGTAGTACATCTCCAACAGCCAAATTTGACGCATCAGTAATGATATCGATAGAAGCGAAGGCGTTCAAATGGTGAATGGCTGTTGCTTGCGCAAGCATCTGTTTTAATGGGTTGAAAGAAATGGTTACTGTCTCAGAGTTTATCAGGAGCCAAACGTCTGGGCCTGGCCACTACTGGTGCACCACGAATTGAGATATGGTGGACAGTACTGTGTTTAACGGATGATTGCTGAAAATTAGGATTAAGTACTCCAGGCAAGCAGTAAGGCATACTCTGGATGAGGTTCAACGAGTGAAACTGACAGATGAAGAGAACCACCGTTTGCCGATTGACCCGTGGCAGTCGGGTTGGTGGTTGGATCGAACAATCGGCGTTGCTTCACGTCTACTAAGAGACCGAAAATGTTAGGAAAATTTGCTCCAAAAATTGCAAATCATACATCAGGTGCGTCTCAATTCGAGAGACATTGCTACGGAACGTTGACCGTAATTCTGAATGGAAGAACTTCTGGCAGCTTTGAGTGTTGGACCATGATCAGATGAGATTTGATCCTGTGATGTGGCTGTCCAAACGGGGGTCGGGAACAAACGAAAGTACTAATTGCACAGGACTTGGTCGGCTTTGAACAAACAACTGCTTCACCAAACATTCGTATGTGGGTTTGTCACCCAGCAAAGTTCGCATAGCACACAGCAGTTGGTGGGGTCGACGATCACCGAGCCATACATCGTTGGGCAACTGCTATAATCGTTTATGTTCAGACATAGATACTCGATTTAAAATCCGTCATTTCAGAACAGTATATGGGATAACTGTGTCGGGATCGACAATAATGTCTCGAACTTCGTGCATATTTTCTAGTTGGAGTTCAACAACCAGATAATCAAACACAGTGGTCTGTTTGGTTGTACGATGTTTGCGAAAAATAGATTCAATCTACAGAAACCACACAGCTGGGTTTGGTTACCAGAAAATGGGAAGTTTGATTGACAGTGCGGAAACTAATAGGTCCTCAACGTTACTATCATCAGTGACATTCTGATCCATGTTCAGTGATTGACAGATAATGGATAATAACAAACAATGAGCACTGCAGAAATGTTGAGCTACTAGCTCCCCAAATGAATTTGCGGTGCAAATGTGAGACGGACAACTGATCTCAAAACGGGCCGTGGTACCAGTTTGTAGTGGAAATCAACTATGATGGCTTGAGTATCCACTAACGTAACGATATCTCAATGATAATCAATGAAAAGGTTAGGTCAATGGTTTGGGTCTTTATTGTTGGGATTGGCGTACAAGCTTAGCACATGGCGCTCGTCTGGACCGTGTCCTGTCCTCTTCCGCTGTGTTGTCTTCTATTCCGATCCGGGTCCGATCGCGGCATGCATTCCCCTGTACCGACCGCACTGAATCACATCCAGTTGGAGCGTTCCAATTGTCTGAATGTGAAAATGGCGACTGCGCGCGTGCGTATGTTCAGTGTGGAAGGGAGTCCTCCAACCCGTTGAATGAGTGGACGCGCATGTGCAGGTTGTGACAGTGAGCGTCTCTTAGACGAGTCGGCTCGACACGCGGTGGGCTGCGTGAGCGGACGAGACAAGGGCCACACAATCCACCATATTCAAACTAGCCTCGGCGTTGGGCACTAAACGACACACAGGCGAACACTATGCTATGCTGAAGCTATTGCCATTCGAAGGTTCAACCCCGTGTTATATGCTCACAAACAACTGTTTGTATGGTTCCTGTTACCATGGTAATGATAATGATTATGAACCGCAGACATTTGGCTTTCTCTGGTAATCTGTTCGCTTACTAATACTGATACGGTCATGTGGACGAACAATGTTCTCACTACAAAGGTTTGCTTTGTGACAATTATCGTTCACGTTGTGGAAACGATGTACTCTCGAGAGTTTTCTACTGACTTTTTCGTACAGGAAGTAACAGGAGATGAAAAACAGTTGTTTGCTTCAGATAAGGAAATATTTCTGTAACTCCTATGTGACTGTTACGTCTGGTCTTATTCGATGTGCGTTACTGAACAGATAGGTGGAGTTTTTGAAGTCTGTTACATAGACGCGTGAGCAACCGGGGATAATTATTTATCAGATGCATTTCCGGCCGTTAGAATCACATCCAGGTCATTTTCTTTCAAACTATCTATCAATGGCCTGACCAGTCAGTCATCCGTCGGTACCTATGGGGTCGTGAAGTTCTCATAACTGATAAAATAGTCGCCGACACAGATAGAGTCACATAATTTGTACACTGCTTGCACGTGTTCATTTCACTTACATTCAACTCTAACTGAATAGTAAAAATGGGCTGTAGTGGTGGACAAGAATACTATTATTCTGCAGTGTCTATAGCAATTTAAAACGCTTTCTGGTTGAGCACGAATGAGTAAATGCCTAAAACGTCCAACAGCCGACGATGGACTAAACTCACCCTATTTTCCGGACCCGATTTCCCAATAAGATGTTGCAGTATCCATCAGCGATAAAGATGCATAAAGGTGCAGCTTCTGTCTATGTTCATAGGTCGCCTAATGGGTGCTATAGTCGGAGGTACGCATATCATATATGTGATTCGAGCAGTCGCTGGTAATCGTAAAACCTGTGTTAATATGAACTGTCGTAGCTTTGAAAAAGTGATTGATTTAGACCCAAACCATGCCATCTATTAATGTTTTGTTTCAGCTATATATTGAACGAATAAGGATTACACATACTTGAAATTCCTGGGATTTTTAGCTACCTGTCCGTCAACGGAGATCAGTCGTCAGATCTCACTTTAGTTGACCAGGTCATGACGGTGACGTGTTGCCCGTTAGATCTCTTTAACAACAGGTTTTATCCTCAGAGGTGTGGGTTGGCAGCAGCAACTCAGTAACGTCAGCACTAGAAATGAGACCTAGGCAATCAGGGTAGACGTACGTTCGTTCCGGTGTTTAATACCAACTTGGTTACCATTCGTCCGTGACTTCAAATTGAGCATTAAATCCATTAGCCATAGTAGTACGTGGGTTTGCAGAATTATGTCTATAAGTGGTATTTTCTTAAACCGAAGATGCAATTTCCAAAGCACATACTGTCCAGGATGCGTTCCTTCCTGTATGGATGCAACACCTTCTGGAGCCGATGTTATCACTGTCCGTTTCTTGGGCAATTTCTCCAAGTCCGATTAGGGGAGTTAAATTCCCTATACGCTCGTTTCTACGTAACACGAGCTTGCGTTCACTTTGCGGATTAAGCTTTTACCTACAATGAATTAAGGGATCAGCTCCCTTTCGTCATAATGAACATTCATTTTGAATGCGTGCGTTAATTTCTGTGTCTACATTAGCTCGAGCGTTTAAGTCATCGACTATCATGCTTTTGTGCACACGGCCTAGAGCATGAGTTGTTTATCAAACGCATTGCAGTTCAACTGTTTCAGAGCCAATAACATCAATAATGATACTTGAATCTGTTAACAGGATTTGAACAGAAACCAGAACATTTGATCACGTTTACTCACACACACACACACACACACACACACACACACACACAGTACATCAACACGCCATCGGTTACATCACGCAACGAGACATACTTGTACAAACTACACTCGTAATCGCATTATCCAAATCAAACCCATTGACCAGACGAAAGCAATTCCCTCATGCTGTCCGGCCACTAGCCCAGGAGACGAGCTGATAAATATAACTGACAGCACAATTGAATTTATTGTAGTAAAACCACCAGGGAACGGCCAGCCTTCGGGACTTAAAAGAATGTTTGCTTCAGTGAGGTGAAGGCTGTGAGAATCAACGATGGACAAGGCTAGAGTATTAAGTAATGACATCTACAGAAGACTGTAGTAACGTAGCTTTTGGTCACAATCTTCAATTGGGCTCTTGACTATTATTGACAACACCATTTCCTCGGGTACGCTGTGTTCCTTACCGTATGCGAAGGTCCTCTTGGAAGTCACACTGAAAGCCGATTACCTTTGGAAGCAACTTTACATTATGGCACAGTTTCCCTGACCAATGTGTGTTCTCTTTGATTTCTGTTTTTGTCTCTTCCACACACTCATAGTAACCAATTTCACGACGCTATCGTCAACACACAACTGTAAAAAAGAATGGAAGCTTATCAACGATTATATAAACTCTCACAGCCCTGAGCATGAAGACTTCAGCAAAATAACTCCACCACCATCTGGACTGTTTCGGCTACCAGTTGCAGGACATCCAACAAAACTCCGTCAGAGGCCTTCAGCAACCACTGGGTTGCGTCGTCCAATTTCTCGTTGACCCTTTATGTGAAGGAGTTTTATTTTGTATGTTCACCTACTTGGTTCGCGTGTGGATGCTATCGGATCCAACATAACTGTAAATTATGATTATACAGGTTTTCTGTACATCAACTTAACAGCTCGTTTGGCATCTGAATAACGAGTGTAAAAAATGAATGTCGTAGCTATGGCCAACAATACAGGCTCCATTTGACCGTGATATAGACATGCACGGATTGAGTACTGCTTGGGGGAAAATCACTAGCTTATTGTTTGCGGAAACCGCGTTGATATCCTATATACTTAATCAGGAGTCAAAGACGGCTATCTTTTGTGCTTTTTCTAGGACTTGCCTCGTAAGTCACACACAAAACTGAGGGGTTTACATTTTTAAAAGGCATTTTTCGAGTGCCTCCGACACTGACTCCTTATGTTCTACACAGCAAGACGAATTAGCACTTGCGAAGCTTTGCTCTTTCACATGCTCTTTCAAAATGAGGTTCTGCTTTAAAATGTTCTGGATGTATACAGCATCTTCATCCGATTTAGATGGGCTGCTTTGCTCGGTGCCCCACAACTTTGAGTTGTAGACGAGTTAGTCGATTCCACGCAGGGTCTACTGCCAATCTGGAGGTTTTCCAAGAAGAAGAGCCGGGCTGACATTGTTCCTCCAAGGACGTTTGAAGAATAAGCTTAAGTTACTGAATGTCTGGAACATTGTATTTCAAAGGACACTTGGATAATCACTTCTTGAACCGGGACTGGGCACATTCTACTTTTGACAACGACGATCCAGTTGAGTGGCACCATAATCATAACTTCACCTTCATCGTATACCAATCTTTCAGGATCACTGGAGAGCCCAGTCCTACTAGGCGCCACACTTTTGTTTGTGAGCAGTTAATATTATCGTGTGAGTTGTTCTTATTCCATCGCTACTACACACCGATCATGGCGACTCTTTGAATGCAAAGGACTAAACCAGTTTCACATACTGGTTGATTATGTGGGATCGTCTCTTGTGTTCAAACAATGCGTAGAAACCTTCAGCCCAACGTGTTGCAGATTCACAAGTTGACCGAGCTGCGACGTAGTCAACATTCCGTGCACAAATCCAACTAGACGACAAAGCCCTCATCAGATAGTTTGGCGAAATCGTTGAGTGATCGATGTCTTACAAGTATCACTCGTGCCATTTGTAATAATTCTCATGTGGGCCCCCAATCCGAGACTTTTCTTGCTTGGCTTGATAATCGGAGTTGCAGTTGTGTATGGCGATGACTAGTGATTATGTGGTAGTTGTGAACATTAAACTAGTGATGTCTGTAGAGTCAAACAAACGGTGACTGCAGAATAAGTTGGTACTGTGGACACTTTGCGGAACCTAGCTAAAGCGGCCGCAGCTGAAAGATGGTTGTTCATGGAGACGGTCTTTATAGAGAATACCACCTCAAAAACCAAGCGAAAGAGCACATAAGTAACTTGTTGTGCGTCAGTTCGTTACACGATTTCCGAAGATCACAAGACTATAATAAACTATATCGGATGGCAACTTAACAACCAGCCAGTATGTCGTCCATCCTAGTGCATAACTATCTGTTGAACCTAATAGGGGGTGCCCTTACTATCCGTAAATAAAAAAAATATTGTGATATAGTAAAATAACTAGCTTAGAACAAAGGGTGGTCAAAATTGTTTTTAAATTTGACGAATGAACGTTTCAATGCAGTGTAAGGAGCTGTGGTAATTTGACCATGATTTTTCAACGCTAACCAGCAGCTTGTGTTTTATGGGGGTAAATGTTTTGCAGTCAGCCATATCTAAAACATAGACAGTGTCTCTGTTTTTAATTTGATTAAGAATGATTTCACTATCAACGGTGACCTGTGAATATATGGGGATATCAGGCCCCGTTTTCTTACGATAGTCATAAGTAGGACGTAAAAACAAGCAATTGGCAAGTTTATTCTGATCCGAAATGCCATGAAATTGTTTAGCTTAGCGAGATGGAATGTGTCCGGTGCGCGTCGGGGAACGGTTCTTCCTTTGTAGCGTTTTGTACACTTCGTAACAAGCTTTTCGGAGTGTCCATCTTCCACCAATATTTTGTCCGATTTCATTTTGTCTGTCTATCTGAGTGACAAGTTTACGAAGTTCGTTGTTTTTGTACCACAAATTTTGTATATTTCGAGATTGGTCAAACGGTTTGATTGACAAATTTCATGCATTCTTGTGTACAACAGAATTTGAACAGCATGAGATTATAAACTAGTGTTTACCGGAGTAGCTAGACTTTTCACTCCCTCATTTTGTCTCTTTCGTTCGACATAACCACTCCTTAGCCACCTAATGCCCACCAATGTCTTCGCCATCCTCAGGTGACGCATACAGCCCGAACATTAAAATCCAGGAAACAGTGACGATAACACCGAGTAAGCACGCTCAGACAATGCGATGTAACATTATTTATAGGTTCAAGCGTTGGTGTGTTCACTGAAATTCGTGTAATCATATCAGCTTGTCAACATCCGACTGATTCAACTAACTGAATTGACACTCTTACCCACTTCCCTTTCACTATCCTCTCATCGCTCTGCAGATGAGAACCTTATTCAAGTTTGTAAAACATTAATACGAACGTAAATCATAGGCAGGGCAATGCTCAACTAGTGGCAATAACAGACTCCAGAAGACGTTTTTTTTGCTCAAGCGTAAAGTTTTCCCGAGAGAAGTGCTTGTGACACTGCCCAAAATGTATCCACGAAATAGCGCACACAGAAGGAAGGCAAAGGCTGTTTGCAGTTGATTTTCACATTGCAATGGGAGTTCTAGTTTGATGGGAGTTACGCCTTTCGTTAAGCTAAGTGAATACAAACAAAATCTAAATGCTGGTCATTTTGAGGACAAAGCATTAGGCGACGGCTGGTTGCAGTCTTTCTCACGAAGACATGCAGATCCAGAGCCAATCCTGAATCGGTTCCGCATACACGAGACAGTGATTACTCGGTTAACTCCTCCCAACCCGTTCGGAAGTACAAGAGATTGGCTTTGGAAAGAAGGGTATGGTCCTTATCAAACGGGGAAGCCCAAGGTTAGTTGTTTAACAGGGACCGGTGTTATTGGATGGGGTTGTCGAAAATATTGAGGAAGATTTAGCACAGGTTAAACAGAAGTGCAGCACACAGCCAGTGACCGTGACATAACACCTATGGATATCGGTTATGGGCATCTTCCCGAATTGCCCTTGTAAACCTGCTCACTTTCCACGGTTAGAAAGTCGTGTGTGACTCTTAACAACCGGTCAGTGTTATTTCTCCTGTTGGCGTAAATTCACCCTAGACAAACGCCGATAAGTAACGGGTCCTTACTTGACAAAACAATCTTTCTGAGAAGACTTTATCGTGTCACAGTAGCTAATGGTTCGACGTATCAATCCTTCAAGTGCACCTAAGATAAGTGCACGATTTGCACACGTTCACTGAGGAAACGGTCGAAGGTTACTGCATTTCACTGCAGTTGTAAAGAAGTTGGATTCCATGAAACAACAACCTTAAGAGAAATATGTGCTGGATAGCTTACGTGTAAGACAACTGAAATCACCCGCACCAGGCGATCGAAAATTGTCACACATGGTTTGCCAAGGGACAAATACATTAATAGTGCATTACGCGCAGGTTGTGCCGACATACGGCATACTTTCTCACAATTTTCATAAGTGGTGTCTTTGATATGTAGCACTTTTTAAAATATTCCCATAAGTCACTTATCAAACCATCGTTTAATTTCCCGAGGAGTGCTGCACAGATCAGACTTCAGTGTATCAAGCTTTAAGCAAACTGGTGCACACTGGTAGTGTCTAAATCACTTACAGTATTGAACAGAAGAGGAAAGGTTGATTTCCTAGCGCATTGTACGCACACACCATAGGTATGCAGTTGCGTACATAGGCAAACGGATTCTGAAGGACCGAAGGCAGCTTATATTTGTTAGCTAGTTCAGACCCAATATGATAAAGCGCACAGTCTCGATTCACTGTACTTTTACGCATGCGCACCTGCTTCTACCACCCGGTCACAAGGAGACCTTTAATGAATAAATTTCGTCCTGCTACCCAACTTTCCCGCTTGTTCATTGTGACTGTCATTTTTCCGCCAGCATTCTATCGTCGGCTAACTTCATTCAAACAAGCGCGGCCGCTAATATTGCAATCAGTATTTCCTGTTGATCGTCAGTCCTCTTTATCTGCCAGTCAGCACTTGCCTCTGCGAATGGTTGTTCACCGTTTTTTACTAAAAAAAGTCTACGGTATAATATCAATAAATGAGTGTCCACTGACCCTATTTTACCGATCAATTAACCGTCTGTAGTGAAATGGTAACAAGGATGTAGTGATTACACACAATTTATGAAAAAGCGTTTTCCTACATGCAAACGATTACATGTGTAAATACACATAAAGCGTAAGAGAGGTACTTACTCCGAAGCCGATCATTCATGCAAACAGAAACGAGAGCGTATATCATAGCCATAGCATTGGTAATAATTTGAAAAATTTGTTGGTATTTTATGGATAACATCCTGTGCATTTGCGTCTGAATAGAATAAGGTCGTGGAACACGTTCAAAAAACTGTAGAATCGTAAATCTAAATACTTATTTTAAACATTTGTGGTACACACCAACGTGAGATGACTTGTGAACCTTAGACTCGAGTCGAAGGTTTATTGGATAAAGTGTGTTGTCTGATAGCCATGGTAGTGTTCACCTAGAACTGATTACTACTGAACGACCGATGTGATGTCGACGTTTTTTTGATACTTCCGTTTTCACACCGTCAATCTACGAAAGGTTTTATCGTTGCCGTACTTAGATATCTCATGAAATCTTCTCGCAGGTGACGTTGCAGTTGATCTGCACATTAACAAGCATTCCTCAAGGCCCTAGAAGAGAAGGTATTCCAACCTGAAGAGTCATATGCCTTCGCAGAACGCCAATGGTTGCGACCCAGTTGTCTAGTGGGAGTTTGTCTTAATTATCATTTTTCGCCGTCTCACAAGTCGTTGAATTGAATTCCGGCATGTGTGGTAATGATGAGACATATCTCAGTCTAAACAGCCGTTCACCCACCAGCATCCACGGTATTGATCTCGACTGCATTCACTAAATGGTTAATACCTACTTGATTCTTAACAGCTTTCGTTGCTTCTGATTATCGGTGACTTGAAGATGATGTCTGAATTCTTGCAGGTTCACCACAGTTCTGTGACTGCTGATATTAACCATGCACAGCTGGAGTTACATATTATTCATTAGTCAAATGGTAAGCATGAGCCCATTGGACCGTGCAGTTCTTAAGTGAGTCCGCAATAGTTATTTCTATCATTGTTGTGTACCTTTGCTGGATAATAAGCAAAGGAAGTCTGATATTCTGTTTTGCACGAACAGATTCGAAAAAAAAACTGCGTGATATCAGTCCAGAAAAGTTGGGTGAAAACTGTGCTTAGAAAATCTACATCAATCGATTTGGATTTCAACAGGACGTTAGCTGTGATAGTGAGTCCGTAGAATACTCGGCTCATTGGGACTTTGGGATAATTTATGGCGTGAACTTAATCGGTAGGCCACAAAGATCGCCAAGACCTTGGGCATGACAGGACGAACTCGGTTAATGCATTGTGTTTAAGTTGAATTTACGGAAGTATCAATCACCCTGTAGGACCTATGCTGCACAACAGTCACACCTAGTGTTGTGAGCAAGGTCGCGGATGGCGAAACGAATATTTATTCGTGAAGTCAACACGTCGGATATATACTTCAACACTACAACAAACAGAAACACGCCTTTGTACTATAACGCCGATCTACAGACGTCATGGTTGCCACGATTGTGACCGCCAAGTTCGTATGTGGAAAACACCATTTCTTGCCAGAGAGCACTCCAACGTTAATTCTTACATTTCCCCCGTTGCTACAATGCCCGAACACATGCTTGACTACTGAGTAGTGGTGTGAGCAGCATAGTGGCTATCGTTCGTCCTCACTACACCAGAGTAGAACCAACAGCGTTGGCAACAATCGCTTCACTTCATTTCACAGGCCTTGTCTAAGCTGACCCTTCGGTATGTCTGTTATTCGGTCACTAGTCAGGTGATGCTGTTTGCGTGTTGGATCCGACTAGATGGGGTACTGTGATAGTCGAAGTCTAAGGCTGACTGAGAGGACACGAAAGCTTGATACAACAGTTTCCTAAAAGGGTTAGGGTCGATTCGAATTGAAGCCGTCGGACAAATCCAAATGTTCCAGTTATTGGAATTTCTGTTATGCTTTTGTCTTTTCAAATATGTCTTTCTTCTCACTCATCGACTGCTTCAACCCTTACCATTTTCGCCTAACTCAGTGTGCTGGGAGTTTCGCTACACATTTGTCAAATTACAGATACCGGTTGGCGGCATCCGATTCGGATTAGCCTGTCACAGTGACCGAAGCCAAAGGACGCCTGCGTTTATCCATCACTGCAATTGGCTTGTGCCGCACCAATTGCAGTTCCACCCACACACCACATATCCAGTGTAAACCCGAAGGAATAAGACCGGGAGGTGTGCTAGTGGGGCTGTTGTGTCCAGCCGGCCAAAGCTGGTTATCCATTTGGTTGGCTAATCATAGATACCAGCAACTGGCTCAACAACGTATCTACTGCTGCTTACCTGTCATGAATTCGCTTGATTCTACTTGATCACTCATCACAGCTGACTTCAACTATCAAAGTTAAGTGGACTTTCAAACAAGCCCGTTGGGGAAAAACACTAAACTCGAATCTCACGTTTGCTAGAGCTCGTCAGTAGTGTGTATCTCTCTTGCTTGTTTGTACTCCGGTCATATCTCCATGAGGAAACCACGTTTGCTACTAAGCTATTGACTCCATGTTCGGCGCTGCAGAATTATCGTATGCAAACGACTTACCAAGTGCGTTTGTGAATAACATTCAAGGTTCGGGATGGCATCGACAGAACACATGGCAACTGTTCTTTCAAATCTCGTTAATGACGTACAATCAAGTTTTGTAATTTCCTTTGCAAAAGATGCAAACAAATACGAGTGTTGTTCAGTTCAAGTTGTGCACCAGTTGTCGCTCTCTGGGCTAGTTTCAGCTTCCAGCGGGCTCTATAAGTGTACTCTGATAGTTACTGATTCTGTCCAAAATCAGCAATGGAGAATTTTTGACCGGTTCAAGTCTTAAGAGTAATGTGGTGGAGAAATACAAATCTAGGGACTTGGATCCCGATCACCGGACTGGGACTTGTCACAAAACCTATCACACCATTTACATGTCTCCCGAGCCATAAACACATCCAGTGTTAGACTTATTCCTCACGAAACACCGCGCAACTTAGTTGGCTGCGCCACTACATCATACACTGTCACTTACCAACAGTCGACTTCCGTGCACAGACTCCAATTAGTTGTGAACTGCATATTTCTGTTGATCATGTTGGAGGAACCCATTTTTTCCGTCCAAAACCGCCTCGTTCCTCGAGCAAGCGATCCTATCCAATCATAACAGGCGGAAATGTCGTGAACATTCGAGAGGTGACCTTCACTATATTTTTACCTGTCTGGCCTCTATTCCGCTACGCTCATTGGTAGCTTAAGGACCTTAACTACTTTTTTGATGTCTGTACTTCGGTTTTGTGGTTCGAGAATGCTGGCAGGTCACTATGCACCCTATAAATACCACGCAAATTTCTCCTTGTCGTAGACGTTTTCGGAGCCGAACAAAGTAGCTTTTTCCCACCCGTCTTTTGGTTTGTCTTGGGCGCAGTTAACGCGGACCGCCGCGTACTTTCGGGACAAAGATCTGCCGTGTTAATTATATCAAGGAGGAGAATCTGATTTCCTATCAATCGTCTTATCATACCGTGGATGACCCAGCGTACTGATTCAAGGGTTTACAACAGATCAGTAATTTGTTTTGTACACAGCCAGTTTGATTTGTGTGAAACTTCAATATTTCTTTTTCTTCTGCCCTACTCCAGGGGGTAAACAGCCGTCCTGACAGATTTCATATAGCCGTGGAATATTACGGATTCTCTAGCGTGAAACCAAACAACTCATCGGGATGGAATAAGTCAACGCGGCAAAGATACGGATGTTGTGAAGTGTTGTTTATTCTGGTCAGTCTCGTGCAGAAAACCACTTTGTCTAACGAGTGAACAGCAACACGAACAGCAATTAAACTGTAGCCATGTTAGTAGAATCATGCTCAATGCCACGTCAGCGGAAAGGTGGTTAGCACTACTTGCTCAGCGTTGCTTCCGGTTTCGAGAATGTCACAACAGAGTGAACAGTCATAACACAGCAGCTGACTGTTTTGTGCCCAAGGGGCGCTTAGCGCTTTGGTTCAGTCAATAATTTGCTAGTACCTGCTGGGTTATCCTTTCAGTACTCATTTTGAGATGTGTTCTGCTATCCGTAACCTCAAATTCCGGTCCATTTTCCCAATATAGCTTTTACCACAAATGCGGGTAAACTGGTAAGTTAAACGAGCAGCAGGAGTCTGTTAAATGCTGATGAGAAACTTGGAAGACGATATTGCATGGAGGGAACAACAGCCGCAATCCAGCAGCTGAGTAAGTATATTCTAAGGCTGATCATAATTAGTTACCTACCTCAGGTGCCATATGATCAGCTCTGAAGGTCAAACACATTTGGCTTCTGGAAACAGTCTCGATCTGAATTTTGGTTACCTGTTGCTTGCGCTGAAGTTCTACGAGCTTTTCTGGGTAACCACAACTCAGTAGTATGTTGTTCCTAAATTCTAACTCCCTAATCACACAGTTATCTGTGCATATAGATCTGACCCTAAAGAACAGGGTTCGTACGGAGTTCAAGAAAATTGAGAGGTTCTGTCCATTTCATTCTGCCTTTCACTGGACAGCATTTTGTGCTATACCATCCTGGTGCCGACTAGGCGAAATGAGAAAAACGGGAGGCTACCGACAATCGCTTCTTCATACAGAACTGTCTAATTTTGATGCAAGAAGTAGATATGTTGTTGACCTGTCGTTTATGAAGAGAATTGTGATCAGACGAATGCGAAATTTGTCGTTCAGCCATCTCTAATGAGGTGCCAGCCAGTGTCAGGCCAAGAGAACTTCTAGCTACATCAGGGTTAATTAAGTGGTAAGCGTTAACATTAAACTGAAACCAACTAGGTCCGGTGCATAAAATGAACAAATAACTAAGGTAAGCAGTTAAAATTCACAGTGGCAAATTTTGGCGAGAAGCGAAATTGCGTCAAATGTCGACAGGCTTGTGCAAAAGCGCATTTGCGAATAAAGAGGCGACATCAAACGGATGCAGTTCAGTGCAACTTACTGGCACGTGCTCTATATATCTATCGCTTTAGATGAAAATTCTTCTATGGGGACTGAAATGCTCACGAATTAGATTAGGAATGTTCACAAACAACGGGGTCGAAATATGCGTGGTAGCTTTATAAATGTGACGGACCAAAATAGCTGATATCTTAAAGCCTCAGTGATGGTAATGTATGCACGCCATCTCTTAACCTAAATCACAAGTTCAGCTGGCGAATGTGTAACAGTTGCACAAAAACTCTGAAAGCTCCTTTTTCTGATATGCACTATGCTAGGAGGCGCACCTCCTAACGAAGCAGCCACGGCAAATCACGTCACATCAATTGATCCGGCTTCTGGTGGATTGATCTGCATTAGCTCACTCAGTAAATCAGTCTCACTCAATTATTCAGGCTGCAGCCGTGTGACTGAACGTCTGTACGTTAACCGAACTGTTTTATCGTGTTCACTTAACGTGATTCATTCTAACGCTGGGACTGTCGTATATGACTGTCTCGTTTGATTTGCTGTGCATTTTGTCGGCCATGAATAATAATCTCATCGTCCCATAAACTTGGAGCCTCTGTGACCTTCTAACAAATGATGTTGTCGCCTCTCTTCTCTTCTCGGTTTTGCGTCAAGCGATTGTCGCATAACGGAGGGACGATCCAATGCACCATCTACGTGATCATCCGGAATAAGAAAGACACGATGATGGATGCGCGATTTGTGGCACCATTCCAGGTGATGAAGTTGAATTTTGAAAGAAGTGATGAAAGGTGACATAGGGTGGTCTGGGATACTGCAATACTGGTCAAATGGGCTGGTCTGGTCTAGATCAATATGGATCTCGTTGATCGTTATCATACGAAGTACGTTGGGAGATTGTTGAGAGCTGATGTGTTTCACGTGACGTCTGACAAATGCCAACCGCCTAGAATTCGAAGTTGTACGGTGCTCCTTCTGAAAACTAGGCGTGGAAGGCAAAGTCCATTCGTTTATGTACCACGTTTACGATCGTTTATAAATGTTGTGATGAATTGTGGGCAGGAGACTTAATTTAGGCAAAACGTGAGTAGGTGGATCATGTGAGTGGTGATACTTATAGTGAACTGTGATACTGGCGATCGACATGAAAATGTTTCACCTATTAACAAACAAATATCATGGTCAAAGATCAGTCGTCTGTATCTCTGTGTTGGTTGAACCATGACCAGTCTACTTGCACAACACAGTCACCACACGTGAAGATGTTACTATTCCGATAAACAATTACGCATTTTTATAAATCGGTCTGGTCAAATGTCCATTTGTTTGCAAAGGTGAACATGTTCAACAAATAGCGAACCGTAACAATAACTGCTGAAACCGAGTGTTGCAAACCCCCGGAACGATGCACTGAATTATCCACGAGAGAGTAATACGCTTGACGGAAATCGAATTCTCCTCCGTTTAGACAGGAAAACGGAAAATCTTGGTGTCAAGATAAGCGTAACTATCCCTATACATTTTTGGTGGAAATGTACTCGATTCACCGATTATCCAAACCCCGACACAACAGAATACCTGACAAACGGTCTCAGTGTTGTGTCTTCCGTTATTCGCCAATTCATCTCTTCCATATTCCACCAATTAACATACAGTTTATGATGTTGCATGTGCTAATGAGATCAGCCAATGACAGGCTGTGATTTCTCTAATACTGTTGTACATCAATAAATTCGGTGTCTCAATCCATGAATAACAATTGCTTACTGCTGCCAGTACCAGGTCTTCGCCTTATTACTTGCGTGGGAGATTTCAATTCAAGTACGATTTCTAGGGCTATTCGAAGTCCCTAATTCTGAGCATCACAGAGACCTTCAATGAACTGTTCCGTTAACAACTGTCGTCGTGGTTCTTGATCCAATCCTGGCAGAGCCCTGTCCAGCAAACCTTGAAGAGTGGCGGCAAACACAGACGGGTCCGCTCCTTGTCCAAGCCCGGCCGCCTTGAACCGCCGCATGGCCTCTTGGCGGTCCGCCGGGCTGTCAAACGCAGCCACCAGCGCCTCCTTCGCAGCGGCCCACTCCATATTCGCAGGGCATCTTTGCGTTGAGTCCAGCACCGCCTTCGCCCTGCCCTTCACCAGCGTCCGCAGGGCAGCCAGCTTCCCACGGTCGGTCTTGAGTCCGACCACTTCGGCCACGTCCTCCAAGTCCTCCAGGAACGTCCGGACGTCTCCTTCTTCGAACGGCTGTGGCCAGGAAATCCTCATACTCGCATCCTGGTCAGTTGTTGTGTCCGCAAAAGACGATTGGCCAGCAAGTTGGTTTATTTCGCAAACTTCCGTACAGGTCATGTCAAAACTAAACCACAAACGCGTACACTCATTTGCACGACAGACATGCATTCACATACATTGGGTGACAGTACGTTGTCATTCGCCTTGGTGAAGTACTCACATAGCACGTAAACACTATTCCGATAGTCTCTTCTTGTCCGCCGTGTTCGGGGCTTGTCCTTTTGTTCCTGAATGTCACCAGTGGGTAATACACTACTTGTGAGTAGTATACTACTAACAATGAAACTACCTGTTATACAACAATCCGAAGTCAATCAATAAATAGGCCTTCTCATGCACCCATCATCAATCCCCATCCAAAGAAATTTAACAGGCGTTTCTTGTGCGGTGGGTTGCACTCACGATCATCTTGCCGATTTCGTAATGCTATATGCCATCTATGCGGTAAATCTTGTCATATGAAGAAGGTATATAGAAGTCAGAAATGTCACCTGAGTCAAGTTAGAGAGACAAATGCTATAGAGATGCAATGAATGATACAATGGTGTTTCCGTTCTATCACTGCTTGTTGTTCGACCATATAGAATAATACATCGGGGGTCATGGTGTTTGTTAGGGGACATCTTTCTAATCCCCTTCTTTAAACTGCGGAAGACGGCGATGTTGCTACTGTAAAAGTGGCTCTGTTGTATACTCAGAATTTTATATCACTACCTAGACACTTCTTCGCGATCAGTAACATGACAGTACGTGTAATTGCCTCTGTGCCTTTTCTGACATCTTTAAACCTGGATGGATCAACTCAACATGCTTCTACGTTAAGGCAACAATGGGAGTCAGAGAACAGTCCACACATGCATATGCACATGAACAGAATAACTGCTCAGGGTCAGCTAGCTTCTATTAGTCGGTCCTGACCAGACGAGATAAAAAGCAGGGTTCAGTAAATCAGGAAAGCTTAACGACACCTGAGGCCAAAACTTTAAGGGAAATTCTTTAGTATCACTTCATCAGGACAGCAAAAGATAAGTGTGTGCCAGCCGTTAGTGGTTCAATTTCACTTTGTCAGCCATTTACTAAAATCACTCTGAATATACTCAGCGATGCACGTGACAAAATCGGCCGTACAGAAGGAATGCCGAGAGCCGCACTTGAAGTGGATAAATAAGTTAACTCTGAAGGTCAACAACTAAACGGAGTAACCAAACCAAAACCATCCGGATAACAGTTGATATTGTTGACCCGAGCAACTTCTTCAACGTGTTAACTAACACCACCCTGAACCTGTTAGTGACTAGTGAAGCCTCGTTTGTATGTAAAAGATGCTCCTCCGTGAAATCAGTTAACCAACTGCCATGCCCTTCCCACTCCTTCGTCCAACCGTTGTTATCATGCACAATCACTAGTACCTTCGGAATGTTTTTGCTGGTTACGGACCAAGTTAAATCGAAGTGTTACCATCAAACAGTACTTTCTCTGGTTATCACATTGAAGTGGATAGAACAGATCCACTTTTCCTTATTCATTTGAAAATCAGAATAATTCAAAGTCGGCTAATTTCCCTTTGGTTTAAGTTTCCCGATGTGCTAAGTCTTGTTTACATAGTTTGGTTTGAAAAACATTCAGATTTTGAGACCACACTTTCTCTCACACATGTTTGAATCTGTAAGGTTATGCGACAGTTGACATTTGTTTATTGTAAGTGTTCTTCAAGGAATAAAGCGAACCTTCGGTACTGCCGTTTGAACTACGATTCAAAAATGCACCGCAATGAAATATGTGGAGTTTCACAAGGTATTTATCGGTCAAAGGTTACGAAGCCAAATTGGAATCTACGTTTATTATCAGGCTGAAGGGTCACAATCCACAAATTGCAATGCGTTGTAGGTTTCTTTCGATCACCTCTTAACAGCTTGGGCCATGCTTTCAAGACGACTCATCATTAGCATGTGGTTACCGTTTCGACTTACGTCAATTATCCCATGAGGTATGTATGTATTGTCGTTTGAATTGGAAACTTCCATTTCTGTCTTCATGCTGCAGGCACGCTCACCGAAAGGCGTCATAGATCAAAGCCGTGTTGTCCTTGGTCGATAAAACACAGGCACGTCTTTTTTTACCAAGCAATGTTAACCGTTTCTCAACAGCCCCCACAACTTCTGAAAATTCGGCTTAAAACCGTATTGCCGAGTAGTGCATAATGCAGTACAATTAACAAATTCAGATAGCATCATAATATTAGTATGTGCAATATGAAATTTCACCTCCCCTTTCTTATCGAAGATGTGATTTCAATGAGTTCGCAGTAGTTCATTCGAAGCAATGAGCAACAGTCTCACAATGCTCGCCAAAGTTTCTATCCCAATTAACCCATTCCTACTCGCATAGATTGAGACCAGCCAAGCATGTGGGACGGGCTTACACTTTCACGCTGTGGCGAACAATCTCACGTAATTGTACTTTCCATTCTATGTTTGACCGACACTTTTCGTTGTATAGTCTCATGTTCCATAGGGCGCATCTGTTAGTATACGCAGAAATTTTCCATTGATAATATTTTGGACTGCTGTACTAAAATTTATTCCAATACTTGTTTTGTATATGTAATCAATATCTCACCATCTGTTATCCATATTCAATTAGATAAACATTCCAAGACAAAATGCACATAATTTAAGAAACCCAGTGAAGCAAACAAGACTCACTTCATCAAAGTAGAAGAGATGAAACAGGCCTAAACCCAGTTCAGTCATTTTGACGGACATTGTAAACTAAACATCACAGGTCTCGTACAAGCACACTGAGAATGATACCACAAAAATCCCGCATATTTGTGTGTCGACCAGCAGTGTTTAATCGGTTGGTTAGGAAATCTATGATAAAGAGGTATTCTTAGAATCTTCAAGACAGTTGAGTTACCTGGGTATCTTCACAGAATGATTACACGGATCGTCCTAATTACACCCTCCTACGTGATAACTTAATCAGGATACGTCCACACTGGGACAGATGCATACGTCTGTTGCTGTCGTCTGAGACCCAGCGATTTGAAAAATGCAGGAGCGGGATCACTATTTTACAAAATGTGCCTGATTTAGACATCTCTGTTGTAGTTAGCCAGTACATGACCTAAGCCACTGGAGGTTCTTAGCACCACTCATAGGCCTCTGGTCTGACAGTCCAAACCGGCGTACCCAGTCTCGGTGAGTACCCACCGTTTATTACGAATCCTAATGAATTCCTAATGAAAGGAATGACGGAACAGACGCATACAGTTGGGACTTCAGCCTGTTCAGGGATGTCTAGTAGGAACTCGTAAAATTCAGACTGATGAAGGCACGACAAATAAAGGTGGAGAAAACAGTGCGTCATCACAAACCCAATGCGGTTGCCTCAGAGAACTCTGCATACGGCCATCACGCACACGTGCATGCGTTTAATAGTCCCGAACCATCCCATATCCCGCCATCCCATACCAGAATGGCTACCTCAAAGTGCATCACAACACACTGACTAAGACTGTCCTAGTCAGCAAATCACATCACGCAGGTTTACCTGCTATGCTATGGTAGACCACTGGGGCTTCGGTTGTTAATAAACAAGTTTCTAGATCTCCATCCATCAAGGGTGCGCACCACGGAAAGGCAGTGAACAAAAGAAATGTGAGACGACGAGCTGTCCATCTCCGGTACGACATTGTTTCACAGCGATAGAAAAATCGATAAGGCAGCCAGTCTAACACTTCATCCGGGCGCGCGCCCAAAGACTTCAAGCATTCGTAACGGGATGTAACTGGATATTCCGGAATCAATCTGGCAAGTAGTTAATGCCACCCAAAACCTTATTTCTTTCATTGATATGACTTACAGATTACTTGCTGCGCACACAGATAACGATACGGAATTACAGAACTTTCCCAATGGAATACCATCGCTAGGCTAAATTTAAACTTTAGTATTTAGAGATTTTAATCACCCGGAGCTAGATGTCACAAAACATTCAGTTACTTCTGCCAAATCTTTCTTCGCTGGAGAATTCGAAGTAAAAGTTTTGGAAGTTGCTCCAGTTTAGCCTGCTGATGGTCACACCAGTTAGCGAGTGGGTCAGCAGCCATTCTGAGCTGATTACATTCTTAGCGAAGAAGTTGACATGATAGACAATCGAAAAAATCATAGCTCCACTTAGTCACAGTGATAAATAGACGGTTAAGTGTACGGATTTATACGGAACTAGATAACATACTTCCCTGAATATAGGTCTGACAGTTCATCATAGGACAAATTTCGCATCGATGAAAACACAGCTAAACAAGGAAGAATGGTGTGGCTACATTGCCACATTCAGACCAGGTTGCCGTTGACAGGTCATTGCTGAGGCAATCACTGACGCCGTCAAAAGCCATTTTCCAGTAGTATTCAGGATCTATACCTTTTGAAGTTTAAGATGTCTCGATGTCAATTTAGAATGTTCCCAGTAGGTTAGCTGGATTTCAACCACGAACAGAGTGGCACGGCTAGTGTGCGCACGGGTAGACTGGAAAACATGAGGATCGACTGGCTCATACATAGTGAGAGGATGAGGTCTCACAAGATTCGGAGAGTAAGCCAAGTTAACCTGTCTAGACCCAGTTACTTGGGGTATTTTAAGGAATAATAAACTAGAAAACTTACAGTAAAAATCGAGGGGCCCAAAAAATATAATAAAATGCCTGGTTATATTGAAGCGTTTAGCATGGAACAGATACGACCAAAAACAAAGAACTTGCATCTGTTAGGCATATCATATGACACAATCGCCCCATGTTTTCTTTAAAAGTGTATCGGTTTTTAGCAACACGGTCTTGCACAAAATTTGAGGGCGGATTCTACGCTTTTCTACCACGAAGTGTCAACACACGCAAGGACCAGGATTAGAACTCTACAGCTTCAAACCTCCGATAGATTTACCAATGCAGATGCAGTGGTAGATAGCGTTTTGAGTAAACAGTGCATAAATGTGCATGACTCCCAACCACCAGTGACTGCTGAGCACATACGAGGCAATCTAACTGAAATTCTTCAAATGTCAGTCAGAAGTCCAAATCACATTAGAGAACCTACTTCCTCACAAGACACCTGGTCCAGATTCGATATCCTTTATCGTTCTGAAAAGGTACGTCACCATATTAGCTGAGCCAGTTACAGAACATTTTATTCGCTCCTTGAAAACCGACCATCCATCGAAAGCGTGGATATAGTTCACAATCACACCTGTCTCCACACATGTATGTCGAGATGATCCGACGATGTGTCTATCAACGGCGCTGCCCACAATGATCTCAAAAATACTGGAGAGCTCACTAGATGATTGTGTCAAGGACACTGTAGCCACAGCGTGGCTACAGTAAGGGATATTGATGTGTAACAAATCTGTTGACTGATCGTGCCTTTTGAACGAAAGCTATCGATAGAGGATTGGCCAATGATATTACCCATTTTGATTTCATCAAAACCTTTGACAGGGTCAATCACTATCCCGATAGGGAAATTCCAAAATGGAGGCCTTGTTTTGGCTCCTAGGGGACTTAGGGAGTATCTGATTGGAAGTAGATTCAAGACCGAGATGAACGAACAGTTATTAGAATGGTGCCCTTTCAAACCCGGAGTTCCGTAAGGATCTACCTTAGGACCGCCTGCTCCTTCTGCACGTTCTTGAACTAATGATCGCAGCCAGCCCACCAATTTTGCTTTATGCAGGTGATACAAAGTTCTGGCGGTCTTTGAAGTGTCCGGAAGATGTTGAGACGCTAAAGAGAGGGTGAGTTGAACTCTTCTAAACAAGGGTCCATAGAAAATAAATTGCCGCTCAGCGAAACCAAATTAAGAGTGGTGCATAGCAGTTATTAAAATTATGCTGGATACACCAAGTGACTCGCATCAGTATGTGGATGAGACCTAGGGACCTTAATGACAAGTAGCCTGAGTATGTCGACAAAATATATGGTCAGGAGTAAATGACACATCTAGAGGAAGTTCTGAAAACTTACATCTGGAGGTCCTTCGCACTATGTTCGCCTTCATACTCAGCCCACATTTAGAAAAAAACATACAGGCCTATCGTCTTCATCTCAATAATGATTCAACACTTAAGGGGTCATTAGTTTGAAATAGGTTATGGAATGGGCCGGTTACATTGCAATCAGAACTGCTTCGCGGTTAGAACCTGTTCGCACTGGCACACCCTGTCCACTGCTGTAGTCATGGCTGAATCGGTTGACAGTTCTAAAATGTTACTCGACTGACTCGTATATGAGGCAATCTGTACAAGTTTTCTAGGTACAACCGCAATCCCATCACACAGGATATTAAATGAGCATATCTGTCAGAACGTTGTCACAATGTGTTTCAGTGTTTGTTGCTGGTGTGATTGTATACCAGAAACTTGAGTAAAGGTTCCTTTGATTTACTTCCACTCACCTTTTCTCTACGTCTACAGACCTTCCAACATTTATACAAACCAACAAAGTGATAAGAATGTATACTCAAAGAGCTTTATTTCTTCTTTAACAAGGTAGGGGCCTATAAAATCTATAAAAACCCATAAAATCCGAAACAATGCTTCCCGATCGTGGATGCAAAACGATGCAAAACTGGACTGCATGACTGTCTGGAGCATTTGTAAGTGCAGAATCTTTACCTACCCGATTAAACAAGGACAGCGGACCACTGTGAATGACTGTGCATTCAGGAAATCGTCAGTGTGCATCAGAGAAATATACCAAAGTATCATAACAACACCGGCGGACCTGCATAAACAAAAGATCTTTCGTGAATCAGCTCGATATGAAGTGTTATATTAAGTTTTTTCCAAGAGTTGGTAGAGCCGTCTAGGTAGTCAATATTAACCTCAACAGAGAAGTGAACTGATCAATATTGTCGTGAAACTACATTGCCCAAAAGTTCCTGCAGATGTCTAACTAGTCTCCAGTTCTTCTGAGTACCCTCCAGGTTGAAGATCTTCCCTGTGAGTTAGAACGCCGCATTATACCGAAGAAGTGTATTGGGATTTCAGTTTCGAGTAACGACTACAGTGCTTGTCTGCGAGTGATTCGGCTTTGCACAGTAATAAGAGAACGTAGGTTACGGAAGCAGCAAGCAGGAAAAATATGCAGTGTTTTTCAGGACAGATAAGGATTACAGGAGTGGGATTTAACATTAGCCTGAGCTGGTTGAAATGGAGAAGTATGTCGTGGATGCGCAATTGTGGCTACAACAAACGCGTGTCAACAGATCGAGCTAACTGGAGACTCGGACTAACATCTCGAATGTATGAATCAGGCCTTCACACAGTCAACTACTGCGCTGTTACAACAGATTCAGGTCTGGTGTCACATACTAGACGTACCCTAACGCTAAAGATGTTTTTTTCACATTTCATGCCTTCAAGGCCTGAAGGGCCACCGCCAGATCGAGCCTACACAATCATCTACAGCTGTTTGTCCAAATGATAACCTCTGGTTGATGTTGTTTTCTGAGACATGTGGGCCGAAATAGCGTTCGGGAGGAATCATGATGACGGTGATACTAATTAGCAAATGATGCAACCATGTCTTCTTGTTTCTTAGGATTTTTATTTGACCCGTATTTCGTTCCACTTGCTCGGTCGGTGGAAACTGCCCGACTATAAAGCGTGCTTTATGACTGTCCAGTCAAAACTCATTTTTATTAATCCGTTATCATTTGGTGGACAAACAGGTTGATGATTCGAATATTCTAACATTGAGTGGAAATCTACACAGCTGTTACTGACTGTCAAGTGCCACTATCATTTGATCACGACTTACGTGAGAAATGGAACGAGCCACCATGAAGTGAAATCGGTCCGATGGGTAATGGAACTAGCGATCAGTTGTCAATGGGTATACATTTGAATGGAAAACTGAGGTGGCGACAGTCGTAGAATTAACAGTATTTGATCGGCAAAGCTTGAAGTTTTTACAAAGCACATTTAATGCATTAGACACCAAACTAGATTGATACAAACAAGGAAACGTATATAATAAAACGGAGAACAGTCCTTAGTGAGAAAAATCGGTCACCAACGGTGGCTAGATCAATCCTTAGTGGTCAGCTAGTATTTTGCAGAGTGGACAATTAGTACTTAAATGATACGTGAGATAGTAGAGAAACCACTGATCATGAAAGGATAAACTAAGATTACTGGAACCAGTCAGCCCACCAAACTCGAACAACTGAAGAATACGGACGTCACGACCGAGGGGAATAAGGTCAATGGACACAATCACAGTTAGATTTCATGGACCACATGAGGCCTACAGTTTCATTTCTGATCGTCCGTATGATGAGTTCATAAAAATGAAGGTCGGTTAAGTAGTTGATGTGACTCCTAGAATCCGTGTGAAAACCATTGACACCCAAATTTCAGTAGAACAATTTGAGTTCATAGCGTCCGCGAATTGAATAATAGAGTATGGAGCGGTCTTATGACATCTAGTCTTTAGTTACACGCACGGCACTCTAAGAAACCGTAAATCACTTATGAATGTACGGACCAAACGTGCAAGGATTTAGAACCACCCTCGAACTACGTAACTCAACAATCGAGCCATTTTTCGGTTCAATTTACCTGTTACTCATCATTAAGATAAACTGAATTAGACAGACGCTACTCTACTGTTCAATGTTTTCTGGAACCTAACAAACTTGTTCCTATACAATCTATTTCTGATGGAACACAGTCTAGTCGCCAAGCCTGGTCCACTTAAGCGAGATTACAAGTGCGGACTTGACGACGGTGCACTGTAAACAAAAGTTGCCGTTTTCTGTAAAAATTCACGCGCTGAAGTTTCTGCGATACTAGGTGCTGTGACACGCCCCGACTTGAGCTTTGCACATTAGCCGAACCTCGAAGGTTGTGAAATCGTCCGCAGCTGTCACAGCTTACCGGACTAATCACCGTGTTAGCCTACACTACAAAACGGGTGCCAATTCGATCTCTAAAATCCCAGATGACTCCGTTCGCTAGATTCCATAACATCTGCCGATTTTCAGGCAGTTGTCAGGTCGACTACACTGGCATGACGGGACGGCAGCTGATGCTTCGGATCTTGAACCACATACCATCATGAGTGAGGAAACATGTGGCGCAGGTGCAAGCTGACACTCATGTGCGCACGCACCAACAACCACACCGGCAACAGCGATTACTTGTCATCTGCTGGAGAACCATCACCAAACGGATCTCACGTAGGCATTCACAGTTGTTTACGCAACCGGCAAGCCTCGGTTGCTACGATCTCGGGTCAATCGCAGAATAGCCGACAGAACAAACAGCGACAGGTGGCGCGAAACAACCAGCTTGCCACTGGGAGTTTCATACATATCGGGCTGCTTAAAAGCCTTGTATTGCTGTTCACTAACCTCGTTTGACTTTGTTATGTGAACACCACCACTACAGTATGTATTCCACAGGATGCAACGAAACTAGCCTGGCAATAAGTCGTGCAATCTGCTGTCTTTGCTTGCCGGTTTCATGCTTCAAAGTGGCCAGTAGTAAGAAATTAAGGTTGTACAGTGGCATCTCACTTCAAGCATTAACACATCGGACGTTCCGCCCACTCCGTGGGGGTGAGTGCCGTATACAAAAATAGACAATAGAAGATATAAGAAACGAAACTCGTTCAACCAAACCAAGTACGGTTGGCAAAACATAAGTTGTGTTCCGCTGGTTGTGATACCTCCCCTTGCAACATCCACCTTTTGGCAACATAAAGATCGATCGCTTTAAGCGCGTGCTCGCTGCTTCGGAAAGGTACCTAGTGTGGCCATGCTGCAGCTTCGTGTGATTAGTTCTACTGTTCTAACAGGAAGGGAGCAGCAGGTTTGGTGTAAACTATTTCTTGCCATCTCATTTTGATTTCACCAATTAGTCAGGCGGCCAGACTGTTCAACTAATTCCAGTTTGTATGCCACTGGAAGTAACTCCGCGATTGAGATGTCCTCATTTGGTTAAGTTGCTTCTTCCTCGGTGGTTGTATTTGTTTGGTCTTCTTCGGCATCTCCTATGCAAGAGACATCGGTTACAGTTCTTCTTCTTCTTCCCAAGTGAGCGCCATTCCTAGACAGTGGGTACCGCAACTACTTCTCCAGATGACGAGTTAGATGCGATATTTACTAAACGTTCGAAATTAACAGATCACTAGTCTATAACAGACGAACGGTTATTTCCGAGTTGCCGAAATATTTTCCCGTCTTCTTTATGAATCATCAAACAGCACACTGGTATAGCCTTCCTCCATAAGCTTGAAAAACATCTGGTCGTTAAACCCACTGTGTACGTAACAGCTTGGACGCAAATTCTGCTTGTCCCCAGGAGGGTTCGGTGTTAGATACCTTCAATCAGTTTGATTTCATATGAGACAGGTGTGATTGATTCACAAATGCTCCGGCCAACCTGGAGTCAGCCTCAATCTGTGTTGCAGAGTGAGTGAAGCCACAAGTCGGGATGAACGGTCGATTACCGATGATTGGGCAAGATGAGATGGTAAAAGCTTATTATTCCAGTCAGTTTACACGCTGAAGAAGACTTCAGATTGTGGACCACGTGAGACTTAAATCAAACCAGTTAAAAATTGAGACTGCGCTCGCCTAAGTTCACTGGACCTTATCATTGAGGCCACCATCAACTGTGTTCGTAACAGTTTCAAAATATCGTGTTTAGGATTAAAATCCTCAACTTCAAGGCGACGCGAACAACTCTGCAACAGTGATCAACATGGGCGGGGGAGTGTTGCAATGACAGCTACTGCACAGAGGTTAAGCACTAGAGAAGAGAGCTCAAGAGAGACTAAGGGGATGGTCTTAAAATTTCGTTTTCTATAGAACTTGAGCCGCTTCTTAGAAAAGTGAACGCCGGATGACGATCCACACAAGTTGTGGGTCTCAGTACGAGGCGAATACTGTACATTCCCACGTGAACATAATGAGGGAACAGTTCTTACGGTATCCGGCTCAAATGTGACAGTCGATAGAGTTAAGTGGACGTCCTGAAAACAGACACACAGTGGTCCGAAAAGGAACCGACCGATCACTTGAAAACAAACTGACTTGTAACGTCGCATCCTGCTGGGTGTAACAATGCACCGACATGAAAGCCAGATATTGTTTATAAGCGCACCGTCGCCTCATAGGCTGACCGAGCTTTATCTTCATGATCCACTGCATCGAATTATGTTGTGCTGACACTATTTGAAAGTAGCTTGACATCAAAATAAAAACACCCTAAAACGGAATTTAGCGTTCGTTCATCTGTGACATGATCAAAGAGAAGCACAAAGTTCCAAGTTCGCTTTTATCGACGGCCATCAGTGTGATGCATTAGCGGTCGGGCGTTGAATGCCATAACCAGTGTTGTCCATTACTACATCGTCCTCGGACAAGATATATGAGGTAACCACCACATCTGAACGTTGAAAGTGTGAATGTGGTGTTACCAAACCAGTTAAGGAGGGTCCACTCTATAGGCCTAAACAAACTGAGCATTTCGAAACAACTGATCCCTTCGAACGGTTTGAGCACGAAAACTGATAGATGCACACATTTCGTATCGACTCATCAGTACCAAATTTGTAATAACGGGTGGGTTTCTTTATGGCAAACAACTAGAGGGGTGGATAATCAATAACCGGGCTAGGGTAAGTCATTACTTCCAGGGGAGGGGCAAGTCCACGAACAGTTGTTTCTAAACAGAGGGAGCTGGTTTGATTCAATTGATTGCAACTGCTTCAGCAAACCGTAAGAATCTTAGGGTCAGAGAGACGTAACAGGATTCTGGATGTACAAAGTAGATCGATATCGTGACCGGTGGTCAGGACCCGTCTAGCGACTGAGGAAGCTGGGTGTATACGCGTTTCAGCAATATTGCCACTCTCTGGTAACACGGACTTCTGGACTCATTTAGGTAAATGTTCCTTCATTCTGGAAATAAGGCATCTCTCGGTTTTCCCTATGTAACTTTCTCCGCATTTACATACAAAGTGGCAAACACAATGTGAAGTGGCACTGATAGGCTGATCTCCTTTGATTGAAGGCACTGGTGACTTCTGAGTCCGAGAGATTACACGGTGTTCAGCTGCAGCGAACGTTCGCTTAATTGAATTTCTCAATCGCTGTGTCGTTTGATGCATGATATAATCACCTTTAAAGGCAGCTCTATATAAACCCTCTTCTCCTCCACAGTGACCACTTCTTCGGGTGGTACTTTTTGTCTACTGTGTCTATCTATGAACCTTATGAGGTAACCATTTGATCGTAGGACAGAATTAGTCAGATCTAGTTCTTCCGCAAGGCTGTCGTGCGTACGGATTCGTCTTGTTCGTGTGAACAGAGTACTTACTAGTGCTCGTTTGTATTGTGTGCTGAATTTTAGATATTGACCTGACCACGTGGATTCCCCATAAACAGTTCTTCTAACCGAGCCATCCTCCCGAAGACTTATGAGGATATCTAGAAATGGCAAACAGTTGTTGACCTCAAATTCACAATTAACTTTCAGATTAGGATGACAACTAGTTAGACGCTGTACCAGGTTTTCTATCGTCTGTTTAGGTCGACTGAAAATTAATGTCATCAACGTAAAGCTTGTAATATGACAAGTTTTCTATCTTCGTAGCAAGCTGTTGCTCAATTTTTAGCATGAAAAAGCCTGCTAAGATGGGACCTAGTAGACTTCCCATGACTATTCCGTCTATTTGATGGTGGGACTGTTCGAGAAGACGAAAACTGACATTCTCAGTAGAGAGTAGCAGTTTCTTTCCATATGTCGGTAGGAAGAGGCAACGAAATGTGACTCATTTCAACGAGCTCACAAATTTAGTCAACCGTTTCATGCATCGGAACATTTGTGAATAGTGACTGAACGTCTATAGAGCACATCACTTCGTTAGCAAGATTGATTCTGTCCAGGTCACTGATCAATTCAAATGAGTCTTTAATGAAATGTGTCTGAAATTTCTGTTTTACTGGGGTTAGAATAGCAACCAGCCAGTGTGCCAATTTATGGTAATGGGAGTTTGTCATTGCCAAAATTGGCCTAACCGACATTCCAAACTTCTCTTCGGTAGATGTTGACGACCCACACGGCTCAAGAGATTTATACGTTAATTCGTCAATAATCCGCAACTGCAAGAGCAACTGAGGATGTCGTCCTACGCGGTCCTCTGTTTCGGTAACCCTGTCCGCCCTCTACTCACCGAAACTTTGTTTGGTCATCCAACATTGATAACATCAGCCGCACATACGCATCTCTGTCTAGAATGACGGCCCCACAACTCTTGTCAAGCTTAAGTATAACTATATTTTTGACTTAAGTTTTCTTAACGATTGCAGGTGTTGCCTCGTGATAGCACGCTGGCTATTAATTGGAGTCCTGGTAAATCCATGAGCTATATCGATGAACTTAGTCTTTAACGGACCTAGGTTGTCAACATTAGTTGTGCGAAGCACAGATAACTGATAAATAAGATTCTCAAACTGGGCCTCAACACAAATACGATCAGCCTCATTTGATGGTATTTTATGATCAAGACCTAAAGCTAACTAAATGAACATTACTGATTACTATCCCTCACTCCACAGACGTACTACGCCCAGCGAACCCATATAGATGTGTTGTATTTAGCCTGATGATGAGGCACTGAAAACAAGCTTGTTTGCTACCCGTTTTTTCTCATAATGGTGAGTGTTCTCTTTCCATGTCTGCCTACTGGGCAGCTAATGCTACGAAACGGTTGAAAAAATAAAGGAAGCAGAATGGAAACGCCATGGTATACTTCCCCAAATCTTGAAAGGATCTGCTCCAATTGGGGAGCAGGGAAAATCGTGACTTAACCGACATACAGGTTTTAAACCGGTTATGTGTGCAAATATGCAGTGGTAGGTCCATCAGTGTGACAGAGACGTCTTGAAACACAAAATCGTTAGGGAACACGTAATGTGACTTGAAAGAGACGCGAAGTCAGCAATTCCACCGATTTTCCCAACCCAAATCATCTTTGAATCCTGACAAGGTTCAGTCAAAACAGCGCAATTTGAAAGTTCGTAGCATAAGCATTACACTGAAAGGTTTGCAAACTTGTCCGGAAAGATTTAGTTTCCATGCCTTTGTAACGAAAGCAATTACGCTTCAAGTGAACTGACGGGAATGGCCTGAACGGAGATATAATAGGCGAGAACCGTCAGATTTCGACGCATGGAATGGTGGTGGAGCCACAGGAAATAAATTGTAATGACGGAGTGGAAAAATGCATTGATAAAGAAGCGGACGAGAAACAGCTGTGGCGTATCACATCACGATTAGCAGAATGACAGAAACAGGTACTAGGAAGTATAAGCCGAAGGGTGTAGAAATGGCGCCGATTAATCACACTCAGCCAAGCAACAGCTGGATTGCTACGTCCAGATCGCCGTTAGCCGATTCCAGTGCTTGCCGGGCAACCAGTTCATCCGTAAAACCCATTTCAGCCAACCGGGCCAACTGGGTGGCCCAACGGTCAGCGGTGTTCATCTCTATGGTTGACTGATCCGAGTTGGGCGGGGTAGCGGGCCTGTCTTGACGGCTACCTGCTGAAGCAATAGCTTGTGACAGTGCGTCTAATGTAATGCGTCGTGGGCTGGGACTGGTGATCACAGGCGCCGATCCAGAGGACTGAATACCCTGAACGGAGATAAAAGCAAGAAAAATTACGTAGCGGAACCAAATCCACTCCCATCAACATCATTGCCATTTTCAGCTTTCAGCCGTACCCCCTATACTCTGTTGTTCGGGTTATCACTAGTCCTGACAATGACCCACAAAGTAGTAGAGTAATAAATAAATACAAACGTAGAAGAACAATGAAACATCAAGAGGAGACACAACGACTTTATGGATACAGGCTCGCTATTGACCCCGACAAGCTGCCACGTCAGACTGTCTCCAACCAGCGGTGTGGATGGTCGCGAACTCTCCAAAGCACCTGACAACCCTGCTTGCTGAGAAGGTCAAGGCTTTCACAGTCGTGGCCACGTCTTATCACCTTGCGGTTTCTATTAACCATCAGTAGCCACAATGGAAAATGCGCGGTGCGGTAGACGCGTCATCGGCCCACAGAATGCATGACCCAACCAGCGAAGAATGTGCATTTTCATCGCCTTGGCTACTGGTCGCAAACTTCAACATATCCTGAATACACACCGACAGAATGCTGCGTTGCGCACACAGTCAGCTTATTTGGCGCTGGCTAACGGACAGAGACAACGGTAATGAAACGTCGAAAATCTAGATACACCTTCTGTACGAATAGTTCATGTATCTGATTCATGGAGCAAAACTGAGCACACACGCATAGTGTAATCCTCGTCTTTAATTGACAAATAGGTCTTTGCGATGTAACAGGTGACGAAGGTTCGTGAATGCACTACGAACTTTCGTGATCCCCGTGGACATCTCATCAGCCACGTTAAGAGCTGATATCATGATACCACTCAGATAGGCGAATTGATCGGCAATCTCAAGTGGCCTACCTGAGGCAACAAAAATAGGGTCAGAAAGAACGCAATCCTGCAACAACACTACACTTTGAAGGTACAAAGTGCATACCATACAGACCAGTCAAATTACTTGACCGATTCAGTATGGTCTGCATGTTTTCTGTGGAAGAACTAATCAGAACAACATCATCCGCATACTGTCAGTTAGCCTACTACGTGGAAGAAACTCCATTCTGAGATCCTCAAAACTTCTGACTGCCCCTTCCAGAATACAGGCCATCAGAAAATTGAAAAGGAAGGAGGAGACCGGATACCCCTGTTGAACACTTAAAATACAGAATCGAGATAGTTGGCTATCAATGCGCACTCTGCGTTCAGGGTGGGCATACAAAGATTTCAATAAACTGACATAATCACTGGGATTCCACTGCGGTGAAAAGTGTTTCGGGTAACCGAGTTAAAAGCAGCCTTTAAGATCAAAGATACCACGGCTGTTGCCTGTAAAAAAGAGTGTCGATGCTCCTGTGTCTATAGCAAGGTGAAGATATGGCCGATATACGCGTGGTCAGGCCAGAAATCAGCTTGTTCATCTCTTACCTGGTTCTCTGTATTTCGGAAGCCGCCACATCACAAGACCAACGAGCAACTTGGGGGTGATAGAGACATCTGTGGTTGTCATGTGACAATCCGGCACCCTTTTCGAGAGTGGGAATGAGCTGATAAGCAACAACGGAGGAGTCTGGCCAGTCCGGAGTACAATCTCTTTGCCAGCAGGTCCTGATCTGGGAATTTATCACGTTTCAATAGTTCAAGCTCCAAAGTCACTTCGGTTGCCGACGAAGGATCATCAGGAATGTCATAGCTAACCACATAATCCCCATAATCAACAATCGACGAAGTTCGCTTAGGCCAGCTGGATTGTTTCCAAAAAAGCCAGCATATCTGTCTATTCGCCGCGATAGGCTGTAAATTTGTGAGCCACCGTTTTCACATATGGTCTTACTAATCACCTTGCAGATGACCGGTGCAACCACGAATCAGGGAGAACGGCACCCAGATAATCTGCGATAGAAACGCTTTACAAGTCTGCTCCGAATGCTCGGAGAAGTGAGCCCCATTGGAGTACAAAAAGAATATCTCAAGTGCTGTTTGTACGCATGAATCTCTGAAGTACTATCCTAATCTACAGATTAAGACGATAAGCTTGGCTAACACCCTCAAGTATGCACAACATAACATTGTATCGACCGTTTGGATCCACACGTGATGCGTATTTGAAAAAGCAAGACGTTTCCCAGATAGGCAATGACCAAAAATGTATGCCACTTATCCACTGCAGTCGTCGTGGTTGATATTTAATACGATAATACATGACGATTGCTTCATACATTTGAGTACATCCAGTTAGCTCATCGGAATTTAACACATGGCCTGCAACGCGGTGAAAATGTAAGCTCGCTATGATATTAAGGTGTTAGTTATTGTTACCGTGATGACAAGTCTGGCAACTTGGGTGCACGCCTTCGCGGCTGGGGTGTGCTATTCTCTGCAATCGCGAAGACACGGTATTCCAAGTCTCGTTCAGATTGACTTGCTGTGCCACGAACGTTCGCACCACATGTGTGAAGTGTACCATAATTAGCCCACATGGCGAACTGGAGGAATCGTTAGACAGGGTTCAACATACCCCCTGATGCAGCCCAAGGCTGTCAACCCAAGAAGTGTGTTACGTTTGTGACCAATCAGAAATTCGCTCGTTATCATGCTTTGGAAAATATTCCGACAGGACAGTCGAATCACAGGATTGGTATTGTGGTTCCGTTTGAAACCAACGTTAAGCGAAAATTATTCTACAGCACGGTAGCAGCTAACATGAAAATCTGCCCTGTAGTCTTATACGCACTTGGGATCAACACCCCAAGTGAGGACGCTACCAAAGGTCTCAGCAATCGGTATCTTGGCGGACACTCGACCAGGTCCAATAATTCAGTACCTCAATCCGGGATTAACATTAAAATAGCCTTTAAAACGGTCCCTTTTGCACCATCCAACGGTTTCCATAAGCTAACGGCGTTTTAAAGCTGTAAATCCTAGCATTACTTCCTCGACGGCACTGAAGCCACTTCGTGAAACAACTAATAGGACGCTGTCAGAGAGTTAGCGTCCCGACACCTGGAAGGTTTAAACAATCCTACTCAGTTTTAAATGTGGATGTCACAACAAGACCATTAATTACAGACTGACCGCACTACTGTCAGTGGACTCAAAACTTATGATGAACACAACTAAAAAAAATAACAAGACCATCAAGTACACACTGATCGTACTAATGTCGGTTGACTCCATACTTATGGCGGCCTTGCAGAACACACACACACACACAAGCAGTTGGTTCAGTTTGTACCGACCCCTAGCGCTGAAAGTGGAGTCTGAAGAGGATCTCGTGTGATATTAACCCACTGGGTGCGGAGGAACAATTGGCAAAAGTGGTTGATGGAGACAAACTAATGAATTTTGTCTTATGACATGCTCAAAGGATCCAGTCGAGTTGACCATTCAACCCGTATAGATCGTACAACTTATTCCCGAATTTTGTGACTCATTGACCGCCTCAATGACCACCCATCTAACGTAAAGTCCAAAGGTACACTCCCTGGTTGGCAGTGTGTAGATAGCAGAGAGTAATAGAGTTTAGAACCAGAATAACTGCTGCCGACTTTATTTATAGCTGAAATCTCACAGCTTATAACCCTCCAGCTGGTACTATATGAAGAGACGAAAATTTTTTATACGGTGGTCAGTATGGCAGAGTGAGAAGCCGCAGAATGATGTGGACGTTCTGTACCGATGTACAGATGTCGTTCAACACAAGCAAATGCACGATAGCGTATCTCTGATACATTTGCAGTATAGTACTTTCTAGGGCGATGAGAGTACAGCACCACTATAATTCGTGATAGGGGCTTGAGAACAATAGTTTCAGGTGATCTTTTAATCGCACCCTAACGGTTAGAAGAATTAATTCCACGTTTAGTTGTTTAATTGAAAGTCTGGAAAGTTTCAGTCAGAAAGCTTGGCGTGATGTTGAGCTCGTTGGAGAGCCCTTAACTTGACCTAATTAATTGGGCTTGTCACCCGTAATTCGTAAGTGACATGTATCTTATTGAGAATGTACAAAGAAGGGTGATAAGACAGTCACAACACTCCCTTCACTAACCTCGATTCGATTGTTTAAGTCAGTACCTTCCGTCTATCATTCGTTCCGGATGATTCGAAATGGAATTTGAGACACCTAAGCATTTTCAGTATGACCCAACTTGTAAACTTCCTATGCAACATTCGATTTCTGTTTTACACAGCCTGGGTGAAATAGAGCACACGTACTCAAAGCTTCCACGCAAGGAATTCATAACAACGTTTTGGGAGACAAAGTCTTTTAACGATGGGGACTCGTAGCGGAGCTGATCTAAGAAGCAGTGCTAGTCAGTAAGTAGATTTGGGCCCATTAGTCAGATAGCAGGACTTCGGCCGTGAGGACAGACTGCCGCTTTCAACGGATGCACAGATTGTCAGGCTGGGTTACACGTGTGGTTAATACGCCTCATTCGTTTTGCACTCGCGCCGAGTGGTGTAAATCAGTGGCCATTTAGTGCATTGATCTCGCATATCTGGCTGGGCCATAACAGCTGGCGGCGGTCAGCGGTAGATCAACATCCTTCTTGTTAAGTGAAAAAGCCCAGAGGAATCTAAAGCAGCGGTACGAACAAAGCAAAGCGACCTAGTTGAGGTTGATTAAAGTCATGACGAAATGGCGGCCGGTAGAGCTCAATAGTTTACACAGTTCAATCATTGGCAAACTCGACTACCAACCGGACAGCGAGATCAGACCGAAACCTAGTTTCAAGTGTTATGAGGAATTATTCGACGAAGATACAGCAATCTTGGCTGACAGAGCCCAAGTCCGATTACTTTGCTTAGTCCGATGTTTCGTGTCCTCATCCTACAAGTTTGGTCATAATACATAGCATACCTTTGGGAAAATCCCTCCTCTGTTGGATTCGGAAGCAGGAGGTTGACCCAATACAGAAATTAAACTGTGACGATTGGCCGAGAGGTGTGATAATAAAACAAATCGACATAACACTGAATCTGAAAAACTGCTCCGCCTGAGCGAGATTACATTTCATTAGATTAGGGACGGAAACGAAAACAAAGGTAGGACATAGAAACAACGGATACTTACTTCAGCACTCCCGTGTTGTGGTGAGGATCGCCTCTGTGAGCTGCTAGCACTGCCCGCCAGAAGGCCTTGCGCTTGGGCGATAGCTGCCTGCAGTTGATGACGGCTGACTTGAGCGGATGGTCGCACTCTATTAGTGAATGGAAATGGCCCCTGTTGTAAGCGGTCCAACTGAGATGCCTGCTCCGATGAGGCAATACCTTCATAAGGTGTGATTATAGTAGGAATGGTTCCCGCGCGTTGAGAACTCCCAGCGTCTGTATCTTCTTCAGTATCATTTTCAAGGTCCTTGAAGGATAAAACGTACGAAACAAATGCACTGACAGAAAAGAAAGCTTCGAAGTAATTACTTAGCCGATAATTAAAATGCGGCTAGAGAAACACTTAGTCATGTAGACTTCATGATCATTACACTACCCTCAGATATACACACGGCTAAATAAGACGCTGTTGTATAGGAAATGCCGCAGTATGGATTGCGTGCACAGATGACAGAAAACGTGTAAGCTGGCACCAAAAAGGTGCCTCTTGGCTGAAAAGCAGAGGCAACGAGACCAATGGTGAGTACAAGGGGACACGGTGAAAGCATGCATCTATTCACGCATGAAGGTTTCAGCAGAATGTTATCTAGTACATTCCAATTAGTTCGGGAACCTAATATGAAACCTCCGGCTTCAGCAGGTTCTTTGCGGTGTATTAAGCTTTCAGTTCTAACGAAAGCGCAGTAATAATTGGCATGAGCAACAGAATGCAAACAGCCGATTTCAACATGCGTTAGTTGTCAAGTTCGACGGTACAAGGTGTGATGAAGTGAGGAAGAAGGTTTAGGTTGAGCAACCCGTACACCACACACGGATGTTACGATGAGTTGATTACGTCAACTGAGTCTAACGTAAAACATACGTACTTGACCTCTTTCAAAGCTTCACAATAACCAGTACCACTATTAACAGCAAAACTCCTTGTTTCCAATCGGACTATTGATGGCCCAATCTCTTATCCCCTTAGCATTGTCTGAGTCGTCGGCTGTAAAAAAAACCACAAGCACTACATCGAACACATGAACAACTACCACACAACCTTGAAAAGAAGAATCCCTAACTTAAAGATGAAGGCGGTATGGGGTGGAAGTAAACTCCATCCACGTCCAAACTTAGCTCACTATGATCCAGGTACCCAGACCTTCCAACCAAGCAAGTGGGCAGTAAATGAGAACAAAATGGCAGCTAGATTCCTTGTAGCTTTCACCACCTCGCGTAAACGAAGGCAATCATTTCACAAAGAAATAAATCAAATGACAACAAAGACAGCATTGAAACCGATTAACCGTCAAGCCTCCTAGCAGCTTCAACTAGAGCCAACTGCGTTGCAAGGAACACTACTTACCGCTCTTAAATAACCAACACCTGCTTTGATTTCCCATTTACCAAACCATCAATTGACCAATTCGTGCTTTACGCCGCTGAGTAAGAAGCTCAGCGGAAAATGCAAGTCGTAGGTTGACATTCGTAATACATGGCCCGACCATCAACGAACACTTATGTGACTGTTACCGGATTTCAGCTGGTTGTACTGAGTGTCCTCGAACTGACTCAAAACTATTATTTCTTTCATAAACTAAGTAAATGTTATAATTTCGAGTGATATAACTGTAGAGAATAGACAAAATGTCCATGCTAAAGACGTATTGAACCAGGCTAGTGTTATTTTCCAAATCGATCAAATTTAACGATACACCATCCGATAAATTAAACAGACGTGGCTGGACGCGACCCATTTTTAGGAACAACTTGAGCTGCCGATAACATTGGTTGGACAGTTCCAGCTGCCCCAACTATCAGATTGTTTCGATAATCGACGTTTTTGAAGCGGTATGAACTCACTGAAAAATCGACCGATGGACATACAGGTTCTCCCGTTGTAATTCAACTATACCATGAACAGTTTCAGCCACTCTGTGCAGTTAATCAGCTGTATCACGTAGTTATTCAACTGTGTTTGGAAAGTTTTCTGCCGTATGTGTCAGTTCCCAGCAAAGCTTTCAATATGTGTAGCATTAGTTTAAGTTAGTATGTTCTGCGCGCCCACAACCAATATACTTGGTTACATGCGCCCCAGTTGAAATTTTGTACGAGATGACGAAAAGCACCCCTCAAATGAATGTACCATATAACATATTAGCAGCATTCGAAAACTCGAATCAATTTGTATCATGGTGTTTATACATATGAAAATACTAGTAACGTCACACAAATTCCCAACAACGAATCGGCTAAGGGTTACCGATACTAACTTTCGATTGCACTGTGTCATTTCATGGAAGTCGTACCACACGACCAACATACACTCATGTACATTTAAGTGGCAATAACGTATGAAAACAACCAAACATATCCGATGAAACTTTGGATCTGCGTTTTATAACTCCGTGTTTTGGACTGAGTGATAAGTGACTTGAACTTGTTACTATGCACCGAAATTCACCACCATCATCACAGACAACAATACATCAGTGGTTTACACTAATGCTTAACTGCCACACAATCATTAAGAAAAAACAAACCCTATGTAGGAAGAGAGGAAAAAAGAACGGGACGGGAAGAGACCTAACTACTGAGAAGGACTACCTCCATATCCAAACATTTAACATCAAGGTGCCTACACCTTGCAGACAAACAACCGAGCTGCAAGTGGGAGTAAGGCGTCATCAGCGAGACAGCTTCCTTACGGCTGTCACTGCCTCGCACCATTAAATGCACTCACTTTACAGACAACTCGGACAAACAACGACAACATTCACGCCACTCAGCTCGATTAACCGCCATCTCACCTAGAGTCTCCAACCACCGACTCTGTGAGTCGCGAGGACCCCAGCCCAGGAGACGAACACGACCCACAGTGGCCAATCCCTTCGTGAACGACTTCATTTCCCCACGCCAGGTCATTATCTGTCCACCTCGCATCTTACACCAGTCGGCCGCAGTGTCAGCGAACAGTGCTCGGTATGGAAGACGACTAGCTGGCATCCTTAATACATGACCTAACCATCTAAACCTGTGCAAACGTAGGGAGTGAACAAAAGAACTCGTTTGACAATCACTACCAAACACCCGCTTCCTAACCTCCTTGTCACTTGCACGCCGGTGCCACCCGATACGAGCGATTGAACGCAGACATCGGTGGTCAAATACTTGAAGACGGTTCACGTCTTCTACCCTGAGCGGCCAGGTCTCGCTGCCGTAAAGTAATACGGCCCTCATCGTTGTCTTATAAACACGACCTTTAAGCTTCAGAGCAATACACCTCGGTCGCCACAGATGCCTCAAATTAGCGAATACCGCCCTAGCCTTAGAAATGCGCGCTTCTATTTCATTCCCTACACCCCCACCACCGACGCTAATGCAGCTTCCCAGGTACACAAACCGGTCAACAACCTCCATGACTACATTATCTAACATCAAATCTATGTGGTCACAGCAATCCTGAAGGGGCATTTTGCATTTTAAGGCTGCAAAGCGCATTTCGAAGTATTGAGCAGAACGCGAAATTGCGTCTAGCATCGCTTGTGCTGATTGAAAGTCGTCAAACAGCAACACCTTGTCGTCAGCATAATCAAGATCAGTCAGTCAGTCTTTCACCAGGTAGGAGGTCCACGCCGGCATCTTGTGAGTGCCGTAGACAATCCTCCATTATTTCATCTATGACGAAATTAAACAAAAATGGTGAGAGTGGACAGCCTGGACGTACGCCGCTCATGGTGTTCGAACTGTCAGACAGTTCATCGTAAACCATAATCTGAGCTGAAGTATAAGAGTAAAGTGCCGACAGTATGTTCACGTACTGAGTCGGCACACCTTTGTGTTTGAGCGACTCTACAAGTGTAGACCGATCCACTGAATCGAACGCACCTTTATAGTCGAGAAATACAACAATTGTCTATCAAGGCGGAGTTTAGAGACATCTATCGGTTAACTCGGAAGCTAGATAGGATCAATGGTTCGTCGTAAGTGAATTACCTGGTCCACGGTATAATCATGTGAGCGCGTATGGGTTGACAACGTGCTTCGATGGGTGCTGCGAGGAGTACTTTTGTTGGCACAACATGAATCACCGCCAGATCCGAAAATAGTTTCTACACCCAGATGCAGTACATGGACCATACACGGATAGAGAGTAATCAGCCTAGAAAGTGCGCAGGATGTTAAAAAATGAACAAACAGAGTTGATGATGCGAGACATGTAGATAGATGGTCACATACCTGTCTGTGCACTGTTTATCTCGAAGCAGCACATTCAACATTTTTGGGTCTCGCAAAATAGAATAGGCCACTGGCTCGTGACCAAGTGCTGGAGAACGGGTGATTGCTTGTTCCAGCCAACTGCGGCTGGAAAGCAAATCGGTCAACTGTAAACAAAACCGAATTGTCTCTAATTACAAAACTGCACAAACCTTGTCTAACTGGCCGCTACGGAGGATCCAGTATAGGTTAGCCATGAGCTGGGAGACTTCTCTGAGACCACATGGAGTAGCTGAAACAATCCCACATTTTACTACATACTTACCACTCGCATGTGCCAGGGCCACCTTCCGCTTGATGACAAACTGAAGGATTGAGTAGTTGTCAATATCATAGTCAGATAGCTTTTTGTTCGCATCCAAAAGTTCACCGTAATAAATGCATTCTACATAGTAAAAAAAATGTAACACAGACACACGTACTGATATCCAGCCCACTTAAATCATCATCAGGGCATAGAATTTGAGGAATCAAACTGCCAACTGTTTGGTCCGGATCAAGCCCAGCAATATATTTTGAGGTGACGCTTTCCACGTCATCCAACCGTGTAATTTTGACACGTAAATATGTCATTGTTAGAATAAGCAAGTATCTGCAACATGTTCGCAAGAGGGAAAATGACAACGCAGATAAGTGAATAAAGAAAGAGCAAAGTGAAATACACGAAATTGCAGAAAAAGTTAAACAAGACGCAGAGGTGAGAACATCACACGACATGTTTTTTGAGCAGTTCTATGAAAGAGCAACGTTCCTGTTATCTACCTTACAACATACAGAATCCAGAGGCGTGCGAAAAAGTCATAAACTCTATTACCAAGTGTGACTTGCACACACAATGAATAAGACCGTTACCAGCCAAAACGATGGAGGCGAAACGCGGAGGCCCAACACCCACTTTCAGGTTCTGCTCGTACTCAGAGCATGGCTCAGACTATCGTGAATTATGTGTAATACACAAGAGACAAGCACAATGTTCGATGGGTATGGACACGCTGAAACGAAAATGATACCGTACGATCAACGTAGGATATGCGGAGTAGTCCCAACAAATGACAACCAGCCATCCAACAGAACACCGATACAACAAAAACGAGTTACAAGAACGACATGTGCACTGTGTACGGTACAAACTAGCACAGGGTACTACTTTCTCGCCCCATTCAGCCTTGTCTCTAAGTCAGTTTAAAAACGGGGTTCGGGGAATTCGCTGGCCTCAACAGTGCAATTCTTCGGCGCGTCTTGTTCCTGTTTGTTCGTTAAGGTCCTTCGTTTGTATATCTAGAACGACAAACAGAAGAATCATTGGCCAACGATTATTCGCTGGATCATTGACTTGTGTCGTTACACTGCTCCCTCGATTGATTAGCGGTGTCCTCACCGCTACATTGTACTGTCGACAAACCGCCTTCCGCTACCATTTCCACAAAGACCGCCGCGTCCGGAGAAGTAACACCTGAGGCATTCGGATTATCACCAATGGTCGTATTATACTGTGTGGCTGGCTTTAGGCGATTAAAGTGTACTGTGAATGATTGGCTTTCCGGTAAGTTTGCTCTGCAAATCCTGCACGTGGCCTCTGTATATACCTCCTGGACAATATATGAACCTACCCACTCTGTACACTTTTGTAGGGGCACCCGAAGGAGGTACTGGGTTATGTGAACCTACCTATTCCCCCGGTTTGAGTGTAGGCCCTGTTACCCTGCGGCAGTAGTAATCTTTCTCGTAGTTTTGAGCAGTTGAAAAATAATCTCTAGCCAGTTGATGAATCTGCAACAAATCCTGACGCCACTGTGTAACATGATCCGTAAACAAGGGATTTTTCGCTGTATGTGGGATGACCAAGTCTAACGGCAGTCTGTACTCTCTTCCCGTGCGGTGAGTGTCACATGGATTGACGCTCGGCACGCTAGGAAATAACGTGGGAGAGCTTGGTCCCACTCTCGCGTGCTGTAACCATCAATGAACGTCTCCAGGAGACTTTTAGTGACCAGTTTGTCCGTTTCTATGGGGGTGGTAGGTCGTTGTGCGTCTACTTAATATTCAGCAACTGACAGAATTCCGCCGTGATTAGGCTCCTAAAAACTCGATTCCCAGTTAGAGTAAACTTGTTCCGGAGTACCCCCAACGCGTAATTTAATAGTCAAATAAGATTCGAGCCGTAGTTATTGCATCCGTGGAAAGAATTGGTACAACTTTACACCACTTGGCGAAGTGTTCCACTAATACCAGAATGTAACGATTTAAGCACGTTGGTAAAGGCCCAACGATGTTTACTCTCACAGTGGAGTTTGGATATTCCGTGATTATCAACCCTGAGAAGACACGATAAGGCATATGGTGATTTTTTATCCGGACGTATTTCGTACAATGATTGCATAAGCTGATGATATCCCTCCGCTGTTGCGGCCATCAGAACCTTTGATTCACAGCATCTTCCATTTCGCGTTGTCCAGCATGTCCCAACTCCTGATGCACTCTTGACAAGACACCTTACGAGGCAGACTGTAGAACCATGTTGTGTCCGTTGTACTGTGGTCCATACTGAAAATATGGTATTCCATCCCATATAGCAAGACCCCATGGTTCACTATCAATACTTATTATGACAGTTGACAGTGGCCTTACCGGGGGCAGACGAGAAAACGAAGGATAGATTGGTGAGGGAGCGGTTCATCCAGAGTTTGCCGCCGGATTTGCAGGATAGCGTTCGAATGGCCGAGTCTTGTGGGATCACGGACACCGAACGGCTTGTCGAAATTGCACAGCGCCAACTCATGCGGACGCAGGTTGGACGGCTGGAAGTCACGGAGCTCGAACATAAGTTAGGGAAGCTGGAGAAGTCAGTGGAATGTTTGAAGATGAATGCGGAACCAAGAAGAGGACAAGTCAGACGAGCACGTGAACAAACTAGCCGTAAAAAGTGTTTTGTTTGTAATGGGGTGGGACACTTTGCCCGCCAGTGCCCTAACAAACGTCTTCATCCTTGTTTTTCGGTAGTAACAGGTTATCATGGGGGCATCCCACGAGCGAAAGTTTTGGTTGAGAGAGAACAAAAGAGGGCGATAGTAGACACGGGAGCGGGTGCGTCGGTTACAGAAAGAGTCCCAGGATTGCCCGCTAAGTCCGGTAATTGGCATGTAGTTACGGTCAGAGGGACAGCGTTAAGGGTACTGGGGACAGAATGTTGAGATCCAGATAGGTAGTGTCAGGCTACGCCACGCAACGTTAGTGATTGACAATGTGAAAGAAACGATAATAGGCGCCGACCTGTTACGTCGATTGAAAGAAAGCGTAGACCTGGAGAGAAACGAGTTGCGTGTTGATGGCGATGTCGTGAGGTTGCATCGTGAACAGACCAAGGATCAGTGCCGAGTGGGCGGCGTCTCGATGAAGTCTGTGCCAGAGTGTCCGATCCCAGCCATCAAGCAGTGTGTTAGTGAGTTTGCACACTTGTTTACTAACGCGGATGAGCAATGCGGATTCTGTAGATGGATGGAACACACGATAGACTTACAGCCATGTGAGGAGTGCAGACCGGTGTACCGGAGAACTCCATTCAAGTTGGTTCCAGAGGTGGAAAGGCAGTTGAAGGGGATGCTGGAAAAAGCGATCATTCAAAGGACAAGTAGCCCATTTTCGCCACCGGTCGTGTTGACTAGGAAGGCGGATGGAACCTATCGATTTTGCGTCGAGTTCCGAGAGCTGAACCGAGTGACGATCAAGGACGCGCTCCCGATGCCTCATATGAAAGATATCTTTGCGCACCTGCACGAGGCTAGAGTATTATCCCTCACTGATTTGCGTTCCGGTTATTGGCAGCTACCAATGGCACGAAAGGACAGAGCGAAGACTGCGTTCTGCGTGAAGGGACAGCAGTACGAGTTCCTTAGGATGCCGTTTGGTCTGTGCAATGCCCCAGCGACCTTCAGACGTCTCCTGCTTTACATTCTGGAGGGTCAGGAAGGAGTAACTGTATACGAAGACGACATCGTCGTGTTCTCCAAAACAGTGTCAGAACATGTGGACAGTTGCGAGCAGTGTCGCGACGAATCGATGCAGCCGGCCTAAAACTGAGTAGTAAAAAGTGCCAAATAGGCCGCAGTTCAATCGTCTGCTTGGGACATACGGTTGGTAATGGGAAAATCCAACCATTGCCGGAGAAATTGACAGCCATCAAGAACTTCCCAACACCTAAGT
>QNGE01001335.1:0-43302 GCA_008508345.1 Paragonimus westermani | reverse complement strand
ACACGTAAACCGGTCAGAAGTGCACACGACGTGAGAACGGAAACCGGGGGGTGTTGCGGGTTGGAATTATGACTCATAAACGAGAGAGCGCGCGTTGCATGTGACTAGCGATTTGGACAATAAAGATTGTGCTTTATTGGACGCCTTCTCGTTACAATACCATCCAGACACAGTGCGCTTCCCAGCCTGTGAAAACCATCTCACTCTTAGTCGGTCTTTCTAAATCCTGTTGGATTCGTTCGTAAATCAGTTTTAATTCTAGGTCAGTGCTCTGGAGGTTCTTCCAGCATTCCGACTCCATTGAACGTAGTGAAACTGACGCCAAGTGGATGGGCGTGCAAGTGAGGCACTCCCCGCGTTGCCTCGACGGCCATCAAGACAAGCCATCAGCATTACAGTGTTGTTCCCCTGGGCGATGGAGGCACTAGAAAAAGTAGTCCCGGAGCTGTTCCTACCATCATGTAATTTGTCCCTCGGAATCTTTAAAATATTGTAACCATCGGAGAGACTGGTGGTCTTTGAGGGTGATAAATTATCCCTCTAACAAGAACTGATGGAAGTGTTTTGTAAAACACACCAGTGACAGTATTTCCTTTCTCGTTGTACAATAGTTTCGCTCATGCTTATTCGGAGATCTAGTTCCTTAGGCTGTGTTATGATCCTGTCGGGTCATGCTGAGATAACACCGCTTCTATCTCCAAATCGCCGGTGCCCGTATCTAGGATAGACACTTCTGCACCCTTCAAGATATCCAGCTTTGCCAGAATGGGTGCTGTTGACAGCCTTGCCTAAAGTACCAAACGCAATTTGACAATCATGACCATGCAAACCTCCACTCTTTCTCTGTTAAACGATGTAATGGAACAGCCACTGCCAAGAAACGGCGTATAAAATGTCGATAACATCCTGAGCCTCCAAAAATTGCGGATTTCCCTCGGCAAACTTGGGGGTGTCCACTCTTGAACTTCTGCAGGATCACTGTTAACCCCATTTTGACTAGTAATATATCCAAGTTGCATCACTACTGTCTGTAGTAGTTTACATTTCTTGGGGTTTAGTTTGGGCCCAGCTGCCGACAACCTTTCGAGTGCCAAAGCCAAATTCGCCACGCGATCTGTTAGCGTGCGACCGCGAATAATATCCAAGTACACTAAGCAACTTGCTGGCGTGACGTTTTGTAATATAGATGATATTAGTCACTGGAAGGTCGCGGGCTAGTTCGTTAATCCAAATGGCATCGCTTGAACCCTCAGGAACGGTGAAGACGGTTTTCTCGCGATCGTCTGCGTGGACTTCTAACTACCAGTATCCCGAGGTTAGGTCCAACGTAGAAAACCACTTGAAACCTCCTAAAGATTCCAGCGTATCGTCAATTCTCGATACTGGAAAAGTCTTTCCCGGTTACAGTTTAAACGACAATAACCTATACATAGCCTGAGTAAGTCATCTTCTTTACACTAGCACTACCAGAGAAGCCTACATGTTGACGGTTGAATTACGTTCCGCACCAACATACTGTCTATCATTTCGGATGCCTAATGACGATACAACGCGAGTATGCACCGGGGCAGTTGACGCAACGAAATCGAATCTCCGGTGTTAATGCGATGTTGTACACGGTTCGATCTACCTGGTGGTGCTCCATCCTATGCATTGGCCAGCACTACCAGCTTTCAGCTATCTAACCGCCTGCTCTGAAACTCCCGGATACCAAGAAGAGAGAAGCCAATCGATTTGTGCCTTGAAGTTGGTAGGTTCTTGTAACGGACAGATCCGTGAGGAGTGACCGAGAGAGTGAAGAGAAGACAAGACCTGATAGGAAGGCTTTGATCAACCAGAAAACGAGACATTTGGTCTGTAAAGTAATGAACAAAAGGGTAGTTCATAATAATAATATATGGAGGAATCAGCAAGGTAGGGAGGGGGAGAATACGATGTTAAAATAGGACAACATTCTTTCCCGCCATGGAAAAAACTAACTAACGTAAAGGTGGATTAGTAGGGGCTAGCTTTCCAACGTATGAAGTGGGCTATCTTAGAACAACGATAATAACAAGACTGAATCGAGGTCATGCCTCGTGGTTTCGAAGTAAGGACTTACCGTTTGTTGCTGGGAGAAATATTTTCAACGGTGCAGGGTGAGTCGACAATAGAAGGGTTTGAAACAGGGTCTGACAAAATGGGTTGCGGCGGTTGGAATCTGTTTTTAAAGGGAGCTGTACGTATTTGGGGTTACCCACTAGCAGTTCAACATTTTCTAATAAAGGATCGCAACTGGATGTTCGGACATTTCCCCGACATAGTACTGGTCCGGGCATTACGAGCCACTGAAGTAGACTAGTTCCTGCAAACGAGTATCGATTATGCAGAAACATGCGTTCGTGAGAAGTAGCATTGATAGCAGTATATAGCAACGACTGAGCGTGCAACGCGTCCTGAAGCACGTACTCCCACTGGTCAACATCCAGTTCTTTGGAACGCAAGCAGAGAGAAACAGTTTTCAATGTAGTGCCATTGAGCCTTTCAACTTGGCCGTTACCCTGTGGGTTGTAACTCGTGGTCCTGATAGTGGCCACAGTCTGATGATGAAGGAATTGTCTCAACTCCTGCGACATAAACGTAGATCTCCGATCGAAATGTACGAATGAGGGCATTCCAAACATAGAAAAGGTCAGTTAATCGGGTAATGGGAGAATCATAGTCGACAGAAAGATTTGATGCACAAAAGGATCGAGATAGAGCATCGGCCGCAGGATTATCTGGACCAAGGCGATACACATCACAAGAGAATTGAGATAGTTCGACCTGCCAACGTTGAATGATGTCATTTTTGATCTTACTAACAATTTTCGCATTACACATAAAGGGAACAGAACGTTGATCGGATAGCAGCTTGAATTGTGCTCCAATCAAGTAATGTCGCCAGTTCCGAATAGCTTCAATAATTATGTAAACTTCCTTTTCAACAGTGGAATGGTTTCATTCGGTTGCAGAGAGAGTACGTGAGAAAAATGCCATTCTGATTAGGTGTAGCGGAGATGGTTATATATAAGGCATCAGTTTCAACGACAAGGGGAACATCTTTGGCGATAGATAAGAGTGAGACTTGAGCCGGTTCGGATTTAAGGGATTCGTAGGCGAAAAGTATATCGTTGGGTAAGGAAAAGCTCTTGTTGATAATCAGCGGGTGGATTTTATCTGAGAATTGAGAAAATCACTGGGGATAGTATGAGAACATCCAACCTACTCTTTGTTGGGTTTCAAGTTCCTAGATGCAGGCAACATCAAACCGATCGGGATCTGGCCTCATGGATCCTTTGGACATTCCATAACCCAACAGATGAATCGCCTTGGTAGCAAAAACGCATCTGTTTCAATTTAGTGTCAGTCCGTATTTATCAGCGACTTGCAGTGACCGGTTGAAATTAGTATCGTGATTATTCGCATCTCTTCCAGATACAGTAATATTGTCGACGTAGACAAAGGTTCCTTTGAGTGTCTCTCGACGGATCAGCTCGTCCATCGTTCGCTGGAAGCATGCACTCCAAAAGGGATGTGGCGGAATTGGTATGAGCCATTGCATGCTTCAAATGCGGTATATCGTTTTAAATCCTCGTTAATGAGAATTTGGTGATAAGTGCTCTGGAGGTCCAGCTTACTGAAAACAGTGAACTGTGAAATTTCCTCTACCATGTCAGGATAGGCGCCCAGGCAAGTGAACCGATCAACAGTTTCGCTATAATCGACGATCATACGACGCTCATGGCGATTGTTGGTAGTGACCAAGACTCGTGCGCGCCACGGTGATCGTGAAAGTTCGATGTTGCCGTCTCGGTCTGAAAGGAAATCTCAGCACGATGACTGTCTCCTCGACTTAGTACGGATTGGACGGTAAGAGGAGTTGAGCTGAGTGAAGACAGCTGGAGGAGTAGCGGCAGCTAGGCCACATAGCGAAAACGGGGATGAAACCCTGAAATGATATTTCCATAGATTTGTGTCGCTGTAGGAAGTCATGCCCTAATAACACATCAACATACAAATTGGAAATGATAGACGATTTAACATCCCGTAAGATGTACCTTTGCGAAATAATGAAGCAAGACAGTGGCCTTTGGTGTTACTGGTAATTCGTGTGGAAGCCAGAACGATTTGGTTATTTGAGGGCAGTTTTGTCCATTGATTTCGGAGTACGACCGCTCTAGAAACATATCTTTCTGAACTCGTAGGGTTATCCTATTTGTTGGTGAAGTAACTGATGCCGTCTGCTTCGAATGTGTAGCAGAACGGCAAACCTTTTGGAAGTGCCCCGCTTTCCACATGATTTGCAGGCTGAATCTCTAGCTAAGTATTTGCGGCGAGGGTGTCGGTCATACCCACAGTAGGAACAGTTAATTCGGGCTGCAGCTAATGTAGTCTCCCAATGACTAAGATGTCTCGGTAGTATCTGGTGAGACGTCGGTGGCAGCTGCATTGTAAATTGGAAGTTGAGATTGCGCGAACGAATGCGATTGTTGCTGAGCCAGGTCTAAAGCCTTCGAATGATCGTAAGCGTTTTTCACGCCTACAGTTTTGTGTTCAAGCCATCGTTGGCGAATCGAGCTGGATAAGAACCACTTATGAAGACATTGCGGATAGAATCATCTTGATTTTGCTCCGCATTGACAGTTTTGAAATTGTAATTTTTAGCAAGATTCCGTAGTTTTTGCACGAACTGGTCGCGAGCTTCATTGGGAGCTTGTTTACAAGGTGTTAAAAGATGGTGTGCAAAAATGTCACTTTTGTTGTGTGTAGAAAGAGTGGAGTGTGGTGATAGCGGATTCATAATCAGTACAATGAGGAGAATTTTTATACATTGAGGGACAAAAGGTGTACAAGTGTTTTCAGTTCGTTACGTTTATGAGAAACAATCAATTTAAGAAAAATTGAAAGTGCGTAATCAATGTTCCCAGAAATCATCACTACCCGTGGAGTTTGTATTGGCATCAAATCAGTCCGACCGTAGCAAACGGTCCATTGTGTCTGGTTAATTAAATAGTAATGGATAGATCCGTGAGGAGTGACCGAGAGCGAAGAGAAAACAACGCCTGATAGGAAGGCTTTAGTCAACCAGAAAACGAGGCATGTGATCTGTAACGTAACAAACGAAAGAGTAGATCAGAATAATAATATATGGAGGAATTAGTAGGATAGGGAAGAGGAGAATACGATGTGTTGGAATTGATCCAACAGAAAAATACCCAGTCGGCACTGACTATCGAAAACTGATCGACAATGAAAAACAGACTCAGCGCGTTGACCCTCTTGTATTAGCATCGAACCTGGAAAAGAGTGCACAGAGAAGCACGTCGAGCTAGCGAGGCGCGGAGAGAGATTTGTGATTTCAGCCCCGGGACGGACAATGCAAAATGGATAGCTGGACTAAAACAAAAGTAGGTAAGAAAACCAAAGTAATCAAAAATGGGCCGATGGATGCTACTATCAAAAACACCTTTTTTATCGCCACCACATGTATAAATATAATACGACAGTGCCACTTCTAGTGACCACAATTCGGGGTTCGTCTCCTTGTGAGAAACTTACTAGACGGTAGTTTGACGTTGTTGTAATCTATTCCCAACCTTCCCCGTAGCAAATCGATGGTACACCCTGTTCTAACAAGAACATCAAGGCCAATTATGCCATCACAAGTAATCGCATCGAAAATACATACATCGTGTGCGGCTGCTTTGTTCCCTATTGTCACGTCTGTCCTTGCTGATCCTTTAGTTTGGAGGACCATGCCATTTGCTGTGCGGAGCTCTCGTTAGTGCGGTCTAATCTCTGGACAAACTTTAGTACAGACCTAAGTGCACGCCGTGCTAGTATCTAATATCACCAATGCAGAACACCCATTTAGTCCAACCGAACAAAATAGCAACAGATGACTAATCGGGCATGGTACGGACGGCACAAACAGAACGATATTACGATGCGACTTACCCCGCGGAGCAGTAGATCACCTATCCACTCGGTTAGAAGGTGGCTAGTATACGCAGGATCTCGGAAACCTCAAAGGGAGGTTGGGACAGCAACGGTGAGCAGCAGACTCGAAGCCTTGGCAATATACACAAGTAGAGAACCACCCCTGATTGTCCGAATTTCTCCAGCATAGACAAGGAAGCGTTTCAGACGCCTTACGGGGTCTATATGAGACCCTCGAGTATGCGAATCAAGTCATGTATACCGGCCTGAAGAAAGACATACTAGCGCTGTTGAGTGTCCAGCGCGCGTCTACAAAGCTGGTCACGGACTTAAATGTCACGTGCGATACGATCGTATCAAGACGTGGGGGATTCCGACGTACGAAAAACTTACCACGTTACATTTGGCGCAGATACAGATGAAAAAGGGGTAAAATAGCAATATATCCCTGAAGAAAGAATGAAGTATTCACATCAGTTCACAAGACGTATACGATAGACCAACGCAGAGTACATTGGAGAAGTTTTGCGTATTAATAAGCTACTATCAATGTTATCAACCATCAGGTACACATTGGGTACGGGTTATCGCGAGCAAACTTTCCTGAACAGCAAAAACGCGAGAGTTTGATAAAGCAACCCTGAATTTGGACCAATCGCAAAACGTTATCAGGAACGTTCCGGGCATTACAGAAATAGGTGGAAATCCCTAGTTTCCACTGCCGAACTGGCGAATGTGCATGTTCCGGCATATTTCGCCTGCTACGATCAATCAAGCGAAATCAACGAACTGTTGGCTTTCCGCGGATATCAGTGATAATGAACTGCATGTCCCTGGTTACTCTTTATACCGGACGGACTCCTCCCGTGGACGCATGGGAGGCTGCGCCGTTTTCCTAAGCCAGAAGCTCCCAGTGCCAGCTGTCGTAGGGGAATTTACCTTCCCAGAGAAATGCGACACGCTCTGGATTAAACTCCAACTTCGCAAACGTGACACGCTTCTTACCGGTGTTGTGTACCGCTCGCCGTCATGCAGTGCATCCGACGACGAAGCCATCCTTGCTACCTTAGACAGACTCACGTCTGCCCAGCGTTTCTCCCATCTTCTTATTATGGGTGACTTCAACGCACCCAAACTCAACTCTATGGCGGCTTCTCATGAGGACTGTGGCTGCGGGTTCTCGAAGTCCTTGGCAATGTTGATCCATGAGAAAGCCTGGACACAGCATGTCGATCTACCTACAAGGCACCGTCCAGGACAGACACCCTCCTTGCTCGATCTGGTCATTACGAACGAGGCTCACCTGGTAGATAGGGTGGTCATCAAACCGCCGCTAGGGCATAGTGACCATATGCTACTAAACTTTGACTTTATCTGTTACTGGCTCCAAAACGCTGTAACAAAGACTTCATTCCGAAACTTCCAAAACGCAGACTTTAACGCACTAAGGACGTTCTTAAGCACACTCAGCCTCACATCCGACTCAGTGAACTTGAACTACCTTTCCTTTAAAGCTGCCATTCACGAAGCCGATGAGGCATTTGTTCCTCGAAAACTATTGAAGTTCTCCTCTCGTGCACCGCTTCCGCGGAACATACGCCGCCTTCTTGAATTACGTTCTCGTCTATTCTCTAAACAGAAGCTAACGGATAGGCCAGAGGATCTAGAGGCCTTTCGCTCTGTACGAAACAGGTGCAAGCGGGAAATCCGGCAACACACCCAACACGTACAGTCGAAAATCCTACAAATAGCTCACGAGAATAAGAATTTTCTTTTCAAGTATATACGACGCCAGAGAAAAACTAAGCCCTCAGCGCTTTCTCTGCGGCTTCCCGACGGGGAAACCTCCTCCAACCCCCAAGTGGTTGCCGAGATGTTCAGGGAATACTACTCATCAGTCTACAATGTGGATCTGCCAAACTGGCATCCAATTCTCCCGCAGAGGCACTTCCAACAACCCATCCTGACAGCTGACTTTTCTGTGTCTGACGTTCAGGACCTCTTGCTTAAGATCAATCCTTATAGTGCCATGGGACCAGACAAGATCCATCCCCGGATCCTCAAAGAAGCGGCCGTCAGTTTGGCGATGCCTCTCTTCGATCTGTTTAAACAGACACTTCGGACAGGCACTCTTCCGGAGGCATGGAAAGAGGCCAATGTCTCACCTATATTTAAAACAGGCGATCGTCATTCTCCTGCTAGTTATCGACCGATCAGCCTTACCAGCATCCCATGCAAGATAATGGAGCGACTGTTAAAACGCACTATCTTTAAGCATTTCTTCTCAAATAACCTCTTCTCTTCGACCCAGCATGGCTTTCTTCCTGAGCGGTCATGCATAACTAATATGTTAATCTTCATGGATAGCCTAACAGAGGCCAAAGACAATGGTCATATCTCGGACGCTATCTTCTTCGACTTTGCCAAAGCCTTCGACCGTGTCCCACACGGTCCTCTGCTGCACAAACTAGAAGCCTATGGGATTCAAGGAGAAGTTCTCCGCTGGATAACCTCCTTTCTTGGTAACAGGACTTTTAGAGTAAAAACCGGTTCAGGCCTTTCGTCCCCATCCCCAGTCTCTGTGGGGGTCCCTCAAGGATCGGTACTTGGTCCATTGTTGTTTCTTATTTACATCAATGATCTCCCCGATTTGATCTCTAGCAACGCTCTCCTTTATGCCGACGACTTAAAAATCTGGAACGCCTGTGACCCCAGTGCATTGCAGATTGACCTTGATCGTATTAAGTGCTGGTCAGAGGATTGGAGTCTCCCTCTAAACGACAGTAAGTGTGCGCACATGTCACTCGGAGGAGACTCTGGGAACCTATTCGTGATACATGGTGCACAAAGTGTAGTAGGTATCACGAAAGTAGACCTCAAAAAAGACCTAGGGATCTGGCTATCGTCTGGGTTGTCCTTCTCTTATCATCACCAGCTGGCCGCAAAAAGGGGTCTCATGACTCTCGGGATGATCAAACGAACCTTCCCCCGGATTGACAAGCGCGCCTTTCACACGCTTTACAGAGTCTACATAAGACCATTGCTCGAGTATGCCAATCAAGTCGTCTACACCGGTTTGAAGAAGGACATACTCGCCATTGAACGTGTCCAGCGAGTAGCCACCAAAATGGTCACCGGCCTACGGCATCTATCCTACGAGTCTCGCCTTGAAATTCTCGATTTTTATCCACTTCAGTTTCGTAGACTCTGCGACGACTTAATTCTTACACTTTTTCTCTTTAGCATAGGACTCGTGCAACAATTCTTCACCCTAGTAAGTGATAACAGTCGAAGAGGTTACGACAAGAAACTCTATAAGCTTCGACCACCTGACATTCCTAAGACAACAGTTCTTCTCTTATAGGGTTATCAACTACTGAAACGACCTACCGCTAGAGATTGTTAGCTGCTCTTCTAAAGACCGTCTGAAAGTGTTATTGGATTCTCACCTACTTAATAAACCGTTAAATTAATAATTTATCATGTTTTGCTAGATTATTAATTTACTCTGTTCTTGGTATTTTCTGTAAACCCCAAGAGCGATGCTACACCCCGTTTCAATGACAGCCTTCCAGGTCAATAGAAAACCGCCGGACATCAAAACGAACAAACTGACTGGATCCGGGTAGATTGGGCCCCGGCCTCGAACCCGTGTACGAGTCGCTGGAATCACTGCAAGGAGCGGGACAACGAAATGCCAGAAACTCAAGCTCTGTTCACCTTACGACAGTAAACGTCAAAATAATTGTGCATGTAGAATGTAGTTCACACGAAAACTACAAGAAGGCACATCACTGTTCAAATCCCAAAGCCCAGGAATATCACACACGAAGTCTTGAGGTCACTTTCACTTCATGAGATATGGCAGCGATTCTGGGACAGTTAGATAAGTTGGAAGCATAGATTCAGGGTTCCCTGATCCGCTCGGCTTTCGTAACAGGCAAGCTAGACGTTTTGGCTTCGCGTATCCCATACACACCGGGGAGCAGCGTTCCTCAGGAGTACGGGGTTCCAACGACAGTCCTGTAGAAGGAGATAACAGAAACAAACGTGAGTTGACGGCCCAGTAAAGCGTGCACATGACCTACACAAACGAAAACCAAAATGGCGTCAACAGCACGCTGTATCACAATACACACTCTTCTCAGATGCACACTGTCCCAGGTGATCCAATGCTTACGTGACCCGGCGAGTGCCATTGAAATCACACAACATTGGGTACGTGCGCAGAGGTTGTGTTTTGTGTGTGCGTACCTGAACTGTGTGTGATTGCAACGTGTGGACCCAGGGATGCCTGATCAAACTAAACTGTGAAAACCAGCAGTTCGCAATGGTTTTGAATCAGTTGGTCACGTCGACACAAGCTGACGAAAACCATCCTGGCAGGGTCGCCAGATTGTAACAGGCAAGCCGTACGTTCTTGCTTCGCGTATCCCATACACTCGTGAACCCACTTGTGCAACGTGGAGACACCGGGGAGCAGCGTTCCTCGGGAGTACGGGGTTCCAACGACAGTCTTGTAGAAGAAGATAACAGAAACAAACGTGAGTTGACGGCCCAGTAAAACATGCACACGACCTACACAAACGAAAACCAAAATGGCGTCAACAGCACGCTGTTACACAGGCACCGATCAACAATGGTGGACGATTAAACGGGTTGAGCTCACTCAAACAAATGGTCGTTGGTTTGTTCAGAACAAAACGACTGTTCACGCATCGAGAAACGACGGGAATCATAAGTTACGCAAGGAAATATATGGGAGAAATAATGTCTAATTTCGGCCTTTAGATGTTTACAGGGCTCGGACTAAATAGGGGTAAGGGAAACGGTCAAAGTGGGTGGTGTAAGAACAAGGATGAGTAATGTATCCCATTTGGGGAATAGAGCAAGGTGTAGGGACACCTTTCAACGTCAAGGAAACCTCAAATTAATGCAACAAACCTTGACAATTTCAACACCAAATTGTTCCGTTTCTGTAGTATTCATTTTTTGCTTTATGTTTCTTCTCCGTTAACACCTATCAATTTTGCTCACGGACCATAACACAGTGACGCGCACGAGATCCAGCAGCTGTGGTAGATCAGAGGCATCAAGTTTTATGGTCGATTCTGATGCTGCATGTCTGATCAAGCCAATAATCACCAGGGGAAACTGGGATTTTTTGGAGTCCGAAAGTGTACGCTAATAAGGGCAAGTAAACACTGGGCAAGATAATAGGATGAAGCGAGCTCTCGTACAAAACATGGAGATCATCCATGGAATAGATTCTGCTATAAGAAATGGTCGGGACATCAACCAATCATACTCTGAATATACATTCTGTTTTACAATAGCTGTGCACTTTAGTGAATATCAAACAAGTGATCTTTCGCAAATGCGCTACCAGTTCACTTCCCCTTCGATTTTCCGGGAATTAAGAGCCGGGTGGGAGTGGTTTTTGATTGACATAATTGGCCTGCTCCGTACGCTGACCTATATCACAAGAACAAAAATTTGGGAGTTAGTCCAGAGTGAATCAATAAATGTCACTTTGGTCCCATCGCATCCTGCCCACATGGTCACTTTTTCCTAGGGGTGAGATAACTGAAACACCAGCAGAAGTTTGAGATACTGAGGTGTGGACTCCAGCAGATGTTGTGCGGTCGTGTGCGGAACTGGTCTGAAGCGCACCGTTTTGAAAAGTGAGATAGACATTTGGACGAAGTTTCCCCCGAAATGGTGGAAACCGTAGACACAGAAATCGGGAGAAAGAAAAGGGTGTAAATATATGCATGAACATACCTCACAGATGGACCAATTAATTTCCAGTCAGCTTCGAACCACTCTTCACAACTACGCTTGAGCAAACCTTCACATCTTTGCTACACCACTTATTCCAATCAAGCACATTTGTGTGTATCTACGTAAACGCAAAAGACATGCACGTGCTAGACACAAGATAGGCGCGCACATTTACAGAAGTTCTGGAAACACCTACGGGAGCTCAGAAACACGCATTCGGGCGAACCGTACGCTGCGCCTATACCACGCTCTTAATACGAGTCGGTAAGCATACAATGGTTATATTGTGTAAACGAGTCAACCGGAGTGGTCCGAACCATATATTCGGATTGCTCGTTCCACGGGCCGGTTTTTGACGACCTCATCAGTATCACCATCAGGATTGTCATCATCGTGGAAGAAAACGATATATCACTGAGTCGCGTTGATTGTGGACTGCAAAACAACTGTGACTCAAATTGACCCGATTTGGTTGGCTGTAGACTAAGTAGGATGTGAACAGTCTTTTTATTACTGTAACTTAGTTCACTACCTCCTTATATTGTATTTGCCTCCTTTCTGAGGTCTGTCCAAACAGTATGCTAGAAATTTGTGGAAATCAATGGACACAATAATTCAATCCGAACGCAATCAAAGACAAATGGCAATGCGTGTTAGCGGTGGAACGGAACAAATGATAAATAGGTCATACGCATTAGTACATGGGAAATTCAATAAAGGTGAACAGAAAAGAAGAATGCAGTCACTTATTTCTCACATGAAACCCTAATGGTGAGTTCGCCGGTGTAGCGCTGGATAACCAAACTGGTTGTATTACATGTGGTACGCAAACCGTCATTCATGGTAAAAGCGTAACATGCAGTCCTGCCAACTCTACTTTGAGTGCCTGTGACTTCGAAAACCAACCTTCGGGCAACGTGGACGCACCAGGGGACAGCGTTTTTCCAAAGTAGGGGTTCGAACAGCAATTATGAAAAGAGAAACAATACGAGAAAAATTAGCCGGGAGCCCAGTAAGCCATGCACACGACTTACACAAACGCAAACCAAAACGGCACCGACAAAACAGCAGCATACCCCGTTATACAGCTCAAATTCGACTCGTGCGTGCTCGTTGGTTTCGGTTGAGCGTTATAAATATAGAATGGAAACAATACACACGTCCGTATAAAGGAGGCACCCTGAGGGAAACGTTGACCAAAAATACCCACGCGATCTGTGTTCATTTTTACCGGCTGCCGTGAACTGTAATACACTGTACAGTGTGCGTGACGCACTTTTACAGTTATTCCGCAGTAAGACTGTACAGAATGACTTGTCCTGTGCTGCTGAATGAAGCCTGACTTGGACGGTGCAACGTATGGTTGGGTATCACCCGAATAATGAGCACAAGGCTAACCCCCTTGTGATTACCAGTAACACCCACAACGGAGTAAAAGAGCAACGATAGGAAACTAGTGGAATCCGTATTTCATTCAGACTGGGTTCGTGGTCTGAAGACGCATACCGAAGCTTGTTCCACTAGAACGTTCCTGACATTCGGGCTTAGGTCCGAAATAGAATGAACACCTTTGTTCGAAGACGCTGTGTGGTACATGAAATCATATGGTCATTGGTTGTCGTGCTGTGAATCTCTGTATGCACCGGCTCATCTCTTTTTTCTTCACCTACTGTGTTTTGCTTTTTACTTTACGCAATACCTTTTTTGTTTCTTTGCTGCGACACTTCTACCACCACATGTGGTCATCACGTGTTGAGCACAAACATATACATGGGGCTATTCACACTGCCAACTATGGTGCCCACCCAGGTCGGTTATTTTCCAGGCATCAGCGCATCCAGTGTTGGCACTTTAGTTAGAAGTATGATAAGCAAGTTAATAGCGAGAAAAGTCGCCTGGCAAGAAAGGTGTCCTGGAGTGCACAGTGTTGCTTTTGTTAAGGTCTGTTGTGTTATTTTGAGGTTGTTGAGCTTGATTGGTGTTGAAAGGTGGCTCACGCTTCATTGTCTTCCCTAAATAAATCGCATTATTCACCTTTGTTCTCACACCAGCCACTGTTACCGTTTCCGTTGCTCTCATTTAGTCTGAGCCCTGTAAACTTATGAATGCCAAAATTAGACATCCTCTCAGTGCTTTTTTCTGGGTAGCTTATGATTCCCATCGTTTCTGGAAACACGAACAGTCGTCTTGCTCCGACCCAATCGATAACCGTTTCTTTGAGTGAGCTCAATCCCGTTTTATATTTCACATTTGTTGGGCTGTGCTTGGTTGTCGATTTGTTACTCAGGTACGTTCCTAGTTTGATTTCTGAGGAATTCCACAATCTAGGTGAGATTAAATTTTCTTATATACTGATTCAATTATTGCCATGTAAATCCTGTTAGTAAGAGCGCCTTCTCATTAACCGTTTCAGAGATAGACCATCCATGTAGTCCAATATTTAGAGAGGTTTTTACTGGATCAACATACTACAGGTAGCTCAGTGTGAACCTGAATCGTTAGCGAACGGTTCTATACACGTCACGTTTACATCCAAACAAACTCAGTTGAAACACCCGCCAGACGACTCCTTGCATTAACTTTTTGTGCATCAGTGCATGTTACAGTTCCGGTGCACTGGTTTTCTAGGGGGCAGAAAATGCAATACTTAGGGATGTGCCGCGCCCCAGGCTGTTTCGGCATGGGCCAGTATTTTTCTGAAGTTTCTGACCATTTGACAACTTCAGCTTCTTGCCGCAATTTGGATAGCTGCTTGTTCCTCTTGGTCTTGAGAACTACCAGTTGTCTGTTTGCAAACTGCAGGCACCTTGATGGATGTTCGAATATAGACGTATCTATCTTTGTGGTTAAGTCCCTCCTCGCCCCCTTCTTTGTTAATTTCCTCTTCCTATATAGGGTTTTCTTTTCCTCTTCACGGTTGTTTGGCAATTAAGCACCGGTGTGAACCACCGAGCTGTTGCTGTATATGATGACGATTAGAACCGTCGAAACTATGGAGGTGTGTTGTGTGAGTGCTGCATATGCCAGTTAGCAGACGAGTGTGGTAGACGTGGAGCGCCATATTAGAGCATGATAAGGTCATGTAGATATACCGCATATCCACTTCAAGCGGAATCGAGGGAGCAGAGTGACAGTGGTTGTTGCACTAACAAGTAAGGATGCTAAACAGTACAGTAACAGATAATCGTTAGGAGGTATAACAGTGACAATCGGCTAGTGCAATGTGAGTGAGCTTGATACGGCAAATTGCCGTTAGCCTTCCATGTAAGTGTAAAACATGAATACTAGAACAAAGGTTTGAGGTAATTACAAGTTAAAGGTTCTTTTCTTGAGGAAGAACAGCTAATAGCTGCCAATTAATCCAGTGGGTTTTACTAGACTAGTGACGTACATGCACAAGTATCGAACTGCCGGCGTCAAGTAGGAGACCGTTCTCGACCGGCCGTTGAAGCATGACATCGAGTTTCTACTGAAGAAGGGCAGATCCTAAACAACTTGATGTACGCCACACATGCACGATTGGGGATAATCGGTCTGTAGCCGATCACTTGTTCACGAATAACGGGAACAACTAAGACCTCAGCACGGGGACCCGTGGAACACCCGTGAGAACCTCAAAAACTTTGGACAGCTCGCCGCAAATCTTCAGAGCACAACTCCTACCCAATCGGTGGTGTTGAATCCGTTCCCATTGCTGGCTATTTAGGCTCACAGCCAGTAGCTTTCTAAGTAGACAGTAATAGACAGTGTTATCCAGTGGTACAGTAGCAGTGTAGTGAAGGTAGACGGTCACACCATACTAATTACACCACTATTCAGTAGCGGCATGCATCGAAATGATCGCGAGACAAATGCGGGAGAAATACGGGAAGGATCATTGGAGGGCAGCATCACGTGGAATGGCTTCGCCACATGACGGAACTGGGACATGCTGTCCAAAGCAACTAGAGCATCCTCAGATGAGTGTGGTGTGCAACTGAGTGTTTTTGTTCGTAGCCCCATTGAGACGTGTAAGTCGTGTATTGTTTTCCTAAAATAAACAACTTCTGTGCCATCCGTCCTCTCGGTTCTTAACAACTGCTGTTTACTGGAACTTCAGCCATCTCTGTCGTCTGGCGAGGATAAAGAGGACAAGCCGCTCTCCCGATGAGGAAAATCTCGTAGCTGGCAAAGTCAATATAGGGAACCTTCCTCGGCATTCCGTTGTGACAAGTGATGTGCACAATTTGGCTCCGCTAATGAGGCTGCCGGAGCGGTTCAGTGCGAAGACGGTGCTCAGTTTTTGGTTCAATTGTGTCAATCGAGCACATAGAACCATCTGTTTTGAGCGCTCTTCGTAGGTCAGGCGTATCTATCGACCGTTTTATTGCTTCCAGCAGGCGATATCCACCTTCAGGTGATCGCGATCGTGACAGGGAGCGTGAGAGAGACCGTGAACGCGAAGCCGATCGAGAACGATTCAGAGGTAGAGAACGTGATAGCGGGCGTACTCGCGACCGTGACCTATCTCCACGTGGCAGATATCACGATGGAGATGCTTCTTTTGATCGTCGCAAAAGAGGAGATGATGTGTCTCCGCAAAGACGTTCAAGAAGCCCTGTGGGGCAGCGTGAAGATCGTCGACATGTTTATCCACTAAACCGCTTGTCAGAAGTAGCCGGAACTAATGCTACCGTCCCGTTCAATGGAGCGACGACAGATGTTGCTACAACGGCTCCTGCTCCGGCGGCTCCCATTTTCGCCCCACACCCGTATACAATAGCAATTGTCGCGGTTCACCATGACCCGGTTCCTTATGCTGAGACTTTAGAAAAACGTATTTCAACGGGCCTTTCCGTATCGGATGATCAACAGTCAGCTGTTCTAAGTACCCACATATTCGTTTTTCTGTATGCTGACCATCTTACACCTTGTCTGGCCGACCTAACCTGAGATCGTGTACAGTTTGCTATCATTTACACAACTACAAATTGGACGCATGGTTCTTGCACACCCCGGATCCTTTGTGTACTGACGCAACAAGAGCACCGAAACATGCCTCTGGACGTTGTTCTGACTCTGCCGCAGAAGGAACATGAGACCTATCTGGCATCAAAAGACGTTTTTCCTACTCTAAAGGCAGCGCCCATGGCCTAGTTAGCCACTGTACCGAGTCCTGTTCCCATCGAAGAGGATCGCACTGTCCTAGCACCTAATCGTCAGTTGACAACTCTTCTTCGCATGCTGGCTAATTCGCGTATAATGAGTATTGGTGAACTTGATGAGATAGCAACTTTTGTTCGGGGACGTGAAAGATGGGGACACTGGCGATGATTTTGCCCATTCAGCAGGAAAAGGTCGTACTTAAATAAACGCTTCATCGATTGTTCTTTGTTTTGGAAGGAAGATCCGGTAATAGGGGCGGTTAATAAGACAGCAGTTCAGGCTATGTTAGAAGTCAATGGTAACTTAGAGCACTGTTTGACTGGCACTGGGGCTGCGATTTGATTGATTGGCCCGGGGTCATCAAAGATTGTGCGGCCGTGTGCGATGGTAGTCCGAACGGTCGTTGCGTTTACTCTGAAGGTTGATGGTCACGTAGTCAAACGACCGTTCGTCATTGCCCCCGACGCACGTCAGACTATCTTGGTGACGGATTTTCTCCACCACCTTGAAGCCGTGATTGATTCGAAGCATGGAAAACTGGTAACGAAGTATGGGGTGGTTCCACTGGTGGGAAAGCGCAAAACCCAGCTTGGACAAATTGAAGTGAACGTACCCAGAGCAATGCCAACTTGTGACAATCAGTTGCTGAACAAAGTGATACGCAAGTTTCAGGGATTGTTCACTACGGATCAGGACCCGTATGGCTATTGCGACTGGGTTGAACACAAAATCCCCATCGGGTCGAAACGATTTTGGCCATTCAGACCCCGAAGAATTCCAATGCAATTGCAGCCGGAGTTGAACGACATGTGGATGACATGCTGAAGGAAGAAATCGTCGGAAAGGCCGATATCCCGTTCAGTTCTCCTTTGTTTGTAAAGAAGCCTAACGGTAAATTTCGATTTTGTGTCGACTTTAGGCGGCTGAACGAGATAACTATCAATGAGGTCGCAACAGTCCCGTCGGTGGCGGAGATTTTTGACAAGCGGCAGAATGCCAGGGTGTTTACAGTGTTGGACTTACGGTCCGAATATTGGCGAGTCCAAATCAACCAACTGGACCGAGATAAACCAGCTATCACAGAGGGTGAAAAACTCCTGACAATCGACCCCATTTCTGCGCCAACTTCGAAGAGGACGCTGCGACAGTTCCTCGATCGCGTTGGACTCCACAGTCGCCTCATCAAAAACTTCCATGACCTCGCGAGTCCTTTATACAAAATTCTGAGGGAGGATTGCTAATTCCATTGGTCACAGAAAGCCAACCAAGCGTTTGTCGAGATCCAACGATTGATGAAGATAGGAAAGCCGACCCTGAAAATGCCAGTGACTGAACAGAGCTTCATTGTCGCAACGGATGCGAAAGATGTAGGAATCGGAGCGGTACCAAAGCAGAAGGAAGATGTTGTGGAATACGCCAGTCGGGTAATAAGTTCTGCTGACCGAAACCACTCAACGACACAGGAAGTGTTTGGCGATCATGTAGGCCTTGGAGAAATGTAGACCGTACTTGCTCGGCCGACGTGTCCTCGTGGAGACCGACCGCAAACCACTGGAGTGGATTAAATCGGCGAAGTACAACGAAGAAGGCTGGCTCGTTGAGCTTTACGACTACGGGAGTGCGACTTCACAAATCGTCATGTAGGTGGAAAAGAGAACTCTATACCCGATTTGCTTTCCCGAACGCAACACCTGGATGAGGCACACAAGGACGTGATCGGAGTTAAAAGTGTCGAGCTGCAGAACGATCCCAGAGGATTGCTAGCAACGCAGAGACTGGATACGGCGATACGGACGGTGATTGCCCGGCTCTTGTCGGGAGGACAACTGCCAGAAGACGAAGGGAATCCGGAAACGGAGGTCTACAGACTGCACTGGTCCGATTTGCGGTTGAATAGTGCCGAAATTTCGGTGTGCCAACTGCGGGGGAATCAAAGGTTCCGATCATACAGGCGGAGTTGAGAGTGACAATTGTGAAAGAATGTCATCAGCTGGCTCATGCAGGTTGTCATCGAACCTACGAAATGCTGAAACAAAGAGCATACTGGTGGGGAATGAAGAATGATGTCAACAATCATGTGCGAGCGTGCCAGCAATGTCAGCTGTTGAAGGACACTAAACACCCCAGTGAGTATCCCACACAACCAATCCCGGTCAGTAAAATTAGAGAACTGTGGTCAGTGGGTGTGATGGGCCCCTTCCCAGTAGCGACGTCCGGAAATCAATACATCGTAGTCATGACCGAACACTTCACAAGGTGGATCAAAGCAGCTAACATACACGAGCAGTGCGCAGACAGGGTGTGCAGGACGGTGATGGAACACATCGTGGCGGATCACGGAATACCACGAAGCATATTGACCGACCAAGGTCCCTGTTTTGAAAGTGAGGAGATTCGGAACTGTTTGGATCATTTGGGAACCAAGAAAATACGAACGACTCCATATCTCTCTCAATCAAGCGGATTGACTGAGAGGAACAGTCGCACCAGTTAGTTTGGTGATGCACAATTTGTCCCTGATTTTTGTGAGAACAACACATCGTAGGTGTTGGCTCGTTTTTCGCGTTTCATGAGTGCGTTCATTGTCAATTTCGATGATGATCCCCCATTCTGAGAAAGTCCGCTTATGTTGTGGTCTGGAACGCACCTGATTGGCGTTGTAGTTCAATAGGAATACTAACATATTTGAGGATTGGGCACACAGTGTTTTCCGCTCACCCATCTTAAAGACATTCGTACTTTTACCTTTTATTTCTAAGATTTAGCCTACAACATAATAGCGAATCTTTTATACCCCCACCAGAACAATTCGCCAAGTGCCCTACTAATGTCTTCTGAGCGTCTTCTGACTGTATTTCCCGTGTCTTCTGAACGTCCTAGCTGGACCAGTGGGATGCACCCCTGGGACTGTCGGCTTAAGGTAATGCTTAAGAACTTTCGTGTTCATTTCACCATTTCCGGGTATTAACTGTTTGTGGTTGATGGTTGAGCGTGATTTTCTCCTCTTAAAGCCGTTTACCTTTTTGCTGCACTTGGTCCATAAGGCTAGTATCATAACTACCACCGAAGTACTCTCCCTGGACTATAAGGCTTTCTCTCATTTCCATCAGCACACACGCCACAGCGTTACCATAGGAAGCTCAGAAAATACATTTATTACTTGACCGAGACAAGATTCTTTCCACTGGAAATCGCTGGATTCATGAAGACTGGTGGGATTCATTCATTTTTTAAAATAAATGAATGGGAATTATCAAAAACGGAACAACTTCCTCAAAACAGTGATGGTAGGTGGAATTGGGGTAGAAATCGGAAAAGCGTCTACAGCGGTTTGCTCCAGGAGCAATGGCGACTGTGCACACTTGCTTCCCAGTATCCGACTTCACGTCGAAGTAACTCTGATAATGCTATTTTAGCGTTGAATACCGCAGAATAGAATGATTATTGAGGACAAGCCGCGAGCTTATGTAGTGTAGTGAAATCACCTTCGACGTCCCCAAAATTCTAAACTCCCCGCGGCGTGAGATTTGCCTTGCCAGTACCACCGCGCCTGTTCACATTAGCTTGTATATATAAACTCACTACAAATCACTAGCATCAAAGTTGATGGGCCAGCATAAGTATCGCAGTTATGCTCTCAGCTGTGTAATGAATTCGCATTATCTCTACTCCTGTAGGTTACATCCACTAGGATAACAATGTTGAGCTATTACCGTTAGGAACGCCGCTTAACTAGCCTAACGCTTGTTTGAATTCTGAAGGTCGAATGGAATTTTCCGTCGACGCACTTTTTCCACTCTGGCGGCTGCTGTGCGGTTGTGCTCAAGGTGCTCTCAGGTCCAGCCCCATAGCACACCTCAATTGTTACGTTGAAGTCTGTTGTGAACGGTGAGTAAATAACTAAATAAAGTTTGTTTGCAGGTTCATCGTTTTCTCCCCGCGACTCCCGATTCACGGTGGCATAAGGTTGGGGAAACTCAGGGCGCACAAATTCAGGATCTAGCACTGCAGTAGTGCTATTTACAAGGGTTGATTAAGAATATTGGATTCCTGCTCACTTTTTGAAATATGTGATCACCAAAAATTAAATAAACCATAAACAACGTCTGGACCACTTCTGTTGTTGATCAAAAAGCATTTCAGACACAATTCTGGATTAACTCAAAGGCAATTTGACTCATATTTGCAAGAGGTTTTGTGACGCAAAACAATGTATCCATAACAGTAGTGAACGGATTTCCTTTCGCAATATTGCACAGACGGGAGCAGTAAGTTTGTTCTTCGATATTAAAAAACTGAGCAGCCGGTAACTAACGTAGATGCTGCGAACCACCTACCCACTCAGGTGGCTGAAAGCGCACATACCACGGTCGAAAATAACCACAAAAGTGGCAGATGCCAGGCCTGCCGGCCAACAAAGCGGATAGCTCGTTGTTGTTGAAAAACTGCCACTTAGTTCATGACATACAAGCTTTGCAGCCCACATATTACTCTTATCCACTTTTAAACACTTTTCGCGTCATTTTGATACTATACAAAAGTGTTAACTGCGAAGACCTATGAAGTCACAAGCCTAGTGTTGGAGCTGGGTATTCGACCGAAATTCTCAATGAACTGCCGTTGGAATTAGTTACGAAAGCCCACGGAGTCACTACCCTTGTGCCGAAGTTGAACACGTCATCAAGACTGAGAAAGTGCTTCAACGAAAACACACATTAGTTGGACGAACAACTTTTGCCGAAGTGACCACCCACTTTTACGTCTGCCTCGTTAAAGTTGTGAAAAAATGGGTATGGCCACTTATAGGTATACTAGTCCATAGCCCTGGACACAGTCGGAGATGCACGGGGGAAAACTGAAGGTTGTTCTAGCAAATACGTCAGTTGGTCTTTGCTGTACACTACTTGCTCGCGACTTTTATCGCCTGCGTTTCCCTGTGAATTAACGACACCTTAATTTGCCTCTAAATGAGACAATTTGAAGTCGATTTACGTTTTGGTGAGCGCACGGGCATCCTGCGTGGACACTAGTTGCACGTCGGACGTGATAACAGCACACGTTCAGACAACAGTGGAGAATATGCAGTGAGTGTCCGTGGCCTGAAATCTATGTATTGGCAAGACCGACGCCAACAGGAGGCCCAAACTCGAGGTCGTCCACTTCATTAGAATTCCCAATTGTCACCAGGTGCAACACAGCTGCTGTCTGACTAGGCCTCCATTCGATGTGTTTATTAAATTGCTGGAACAAGGCCTTGGCGTATGAGAACTTATAAAGAGATTCACTGGAAAACTTTCGGTACACGCTCCTGTAGATGGTGAAATCCCGGTGGATTGAAATCCCCGGAAAAAAGGATCTTTTGCGCTCGGCATGCATGATCACTCAGTGCTGTCAGCAGCTAGTTGTCCTCGGATCCTGTCGCCAGTGAGATCCCGCAGATGCACGCCATCAGCACTGTTACGTTCAGAGGCTCCACAAAACACACAACCACTTGCATTCTGGGCTTTTTACGTTGAGTGCCAGAACTTTTTGCATGGGGCTGAGCGACCAGTTGTAAGGACTCTCCTCCAGTTATCCCATACTGTCGATCGGCTCCACAGTTAAAATATTCTAGCGGACAGAGGTTTTCAATGTTCGTCTCCTGGTTCTTCATTTCCAGGCTTGAAATTTTCACTTGGACTAACCCTGTTGAGATAGCTCTGTCTAAACTCCTACGGCGAAGCATACGAAGGATACAGTTGGAAAATACATATTTCAGAATCCCGTGTTCCGCATACAGCACGTAGCCACGGTCTCTTGGGTTGGATCATTTCGGGTAGCACCAAACGTTGCACGTATCACAGCAGATTCCAGCGTCATCCACTGCATGATGGCAGGTGAGATTTCCGCATAAAACCTTATTCACCGGGGCCGGGTTGTGCAATTATGAGCAGCGATGCAAGAGGATGCCCTGATGATCCTGCACATTGTGGAGGGCGATAAAACGGTAAGAGATAGATATCGTCGGGCCAGGTAATTAGTATTAAATATCACGTTCTTTTTTCAAAGAAAAGAAATGTGAGACAACTGGGTGTAAACATTTGAAACTGACTCCCGATGAGCCTTACTGGAGATACGACGGAACAACCGACACGGTGGCTAAACTGGGTTCTTTCTTCCAACGACTGCCGGGATACCTTAGGGCAACTTTCACCCATTTGCCCCCTATCCTTTCGGCTGTCGTTGAGAAAACGCTTATCACTAAAGAGGAGTTTGCTGGCACCGTCAAAAGTGAATGGTCCCACAGCAGTTGATTAGTGACTGTTCCAGAACTTTAAGCGATTCCCGAGAGAATACGTATAGCAGAAGTCACCGGACGGCCTTCGTCGAAAACCAGAGCTACTTCCAGTTGCGCAAATCCGATAACAAATATATTCCAATTATTTTAGGAAGCTCGAGCTACCCGACTTTCAGGTATTCACCTACCGAAAGTACATGGTAAGGGACCTGGTTGGTCCCCATGCCTCGTGTAATGGCGCTCGCACATCCCCGCGCGACATCCTCCAGAATTCTCTAGTTCACCGTATGACCAGGGCCTTTAACAGTTACGTCAAAAAACCGTCCTCACAAATATATTGCGTCCGTAGGGTACAAGCTTTGCACTCATCTTCCGGTGTTCGAGAGAGAGAAATTGGACCAAAGAGGTGTTCCCCATATTCCAGCGTCAACTACAGACTAAACGGGGACTTTCGCGTCACCAAATTCGCCACGTCACACGAACACTACTGTTACATTATCGCTGCCAGGTGCGAAGCATCAAGATGTCTTTTCGTAAATGTGGAAGTCGACGAAATTCGGCCACGGCTGTTTAACAGTACTGCCTTCTTTAACATTAAACAACACACACGGCAGCATCTCGACAAGAATCTCTACATAACCTTTGCGTGGTTGTCGCACACCACTATCAGATCAGTCCAGGACGAGGATACTCAGGCGGGTTGTGAAAAAAATCGAGGCTGACTGTGGAAAGCCGGGCGACACCAAGGGATGCCTACCGGTTCGAAACGAAGCTAAAACCCGAACGTTAAGCATGGGAGAAAATCGAAGTGAAACGGTACAGTAGACTGTTTTGAACCAAACAAAACGGACAATTAATTGAGCTCAATGGAGGATATTCTAATTCCTTATCTACAACAATCAATCGATTAGACGCAATTCAGTCGAGTTCAGTTGTTCACTTTGTGTTCCAAATCGCTTTCATTTCTCCTCTAATAGGAACTAAATTTTTCCATTTTCCAACACCGTCAAATTCGGTCTTCTGTGGCGTTCCGTTATCGTTATGATCGCCATTCCGCTTCCGTCGTTTGTGAAGCGCACACCATTGGGTGGGGTGATCTCTCTGGTTCATGCGCACAATTCTATAACCATGTGAGTTACACAGCTTTCAGCGTTTTCAATTGGCGTGCATGGTACCTCTGAGGACAGGGATTGTGCTATACTGGCGACATCGATCGTTCAGGCTTTTGCATACAGTTCTGTCCTGGTGTATGTTCCAAATACTCTGGCAATACCGATTAATGTACGTGGTCTATATGGGTACACAAAAAGCACCCCGCTCTTTACTAAGAGCTACTTATGATCGTAAGCAATAATCCAAAAACTGTTTGCAAAAACGCTCGAAGAAGCGACCAACTAACGTTCCATTCGTTGCTCAAATGTCCTGTCGGTAAAGCCGGTACAAAAGGTGTAATCTTTTCACCGAATTGACCACGAGGATTCGATAACCGGAGCTGCTAAAATGACCTAGAACCCATCATTCTCCAGAGGAAACGTCCATATTTTGTAGGCCAGCCAAGTTGACAACCTTCTGGCCCTTACAGACGGAAGAGTTTCTCAGAAACTTGCCGGAGGAAGGAGTCGGAAGTCACGGATTTTTCCCAGGATTAATAATACGTTTCAGCATAGGCATACGGCTAAGAGGTCAGACTTGACGAAAAGGATTTAGGAGCTTCCTGATATGCAGCGGATCCAGGAACAATGCTGTTAAGGTAGCAATGGTCACCCGCCTGGTGTATAAGGTCAACTTGGCAAAGGATATCAAACAGGATTCTAGAAGTTTTTATACATATGCTTAACTTAGGTCCCTTTTGAGAAAGTTAGTTGGTAGCACACTTTCCTGTGACGGAGAGGCCGTATCGACCGACAAATGCATGGCAGACGCTTTTATGCCACAGTTCCGAAGTGCTCAACGCCCGAACAATGGAACACTTGAACCTCTTTCCAATTCACTGGCGTCGTCTTTTGTTCACATGTTCAGTCTTACACTGCATACAAGTATAGTTGTAGAAAGCCGGATGGGGGCCACCATAATTCTCATAGTCGAAGGTGACAATCGATCAGTTTTAGGAAATTACCCATCGCTAAGCCCGACTAGTATCGTCGGTTGAATTTTCGGACGCATATCACGAGAGGGATCCTGCGAATACACGTATGCACAAAAACGTTCAGAGCTCCTTAACATGGCTATCTGACAGGTAAGACTTGTCCTTCAAATCCGGTCAGGATTTTAAACGCTGTCATGGGGGAGGTGGTTAGGGGAGAAGTGATCGGGGCATGCTACCTTCATTCTCGTATAACCTGGCCTGGTCACTTCACGTTACCAATGTGCAGGTGTCATGGGGGTTGTTGGGGGAGCTTTGGAAGGACATCGTGAGAAAATGCGAGTGGACACTGAAGTGAGAGATCCTTCGAACGTTTTGAAAGGCTATATCCTCTATACCTCTGTGCAGTTGACCCCCAGATACCTAATGGATGCACATGAGCGGACAATCGAACCAGCAATTGAACATCTAAACGAGAGATTTGAGTATTCAAGTCACTAGGACGTCTGCTCTGTTTGCCGAGTGTGCCGCGGATGTTAAAAAAGTACCGCGAGTGGTGTGTTCGCTGAAATACGCAGTCGTTAGCCTACATCCAACAATACTCAATCAGTTGTAATCGGCCACAGTTCACCCGCAAGTTTGGCTGAAGTGTCTCAAAAAAGACGTCGCTACCCTCGGGAGTGCACAAAAGCCCGTCACAATCACGGATTGCGGTATGCAGGGTCCGGCCTACCAGGGCTGGTTAAGATCGCTGAAATTATTTTTACTCAGACGACAGAGAGTAAAAAGGGACATTAGCAAAGTACACAAAACTACTCGTCACGCAGGCCCAATTCTTCTAGGATGTTTGCTTGTGATGCAAAAAGATCAAGGTTTAAGAGGTCATCGACTCACAATCGTGGAAACAAGATCAAGTTTGGCCGCCCGGTCTTAAATTTTCACCAACTGAATAGACAACACGTGAACTAGATTGCCCACAGTAGTCGCTGAGGCCTCGAGCGTAGGTGTATTCAAGATGAGGCTAGACAAACTTTTCCAACTTCGTAATGATATGATGTATTACTGGTTCTGTCCCTCGAGCAAGGAGGGTTTTCGTTATTCTCTTTTCCCCATCCCCGCATATGGATGATTAACTGAACGCATTGCATTGACAGAGAGCGCGGTCTGGTCAATCACCTGATCACTCTTATCAAATAGCAGGACGTCAACAGGCATAAACCTTATTCAAGGACTGGGAAGGAGGTTCAAGTTGCCCTTAATTTTGGCTGCAAAATCGTGTTCTCCCGGCTATGCCCACCCTGTTCCTACCGGCGAGCTCAACAGTTCTCACCCTGAAGATTCTAATGGCCGTCGAATCAGAATCTCAAACCACTCACAAAGCAGGTACGGCAGCATGCGGCACGGGGACACATGGGGTGAACAAACAATGGATCTCGGAGAATTCTCTGGAATTGGCAGAGGACAGACGGAACATCTCTCCCGGCGGTTGACATAACGAGTCTAGTAGATGTGTTGGTAAGAAGCTGAGGTGCAGCCTAACCACCAATCTTGAGGCCCGGATGGTGAATTAAGTTGAAGAAATCGAGACAGCCTTTGCCTTAGAGAACATCGACAGACTCTTCAAGCTTATCAACTCCGCTGGTCCCAGGCAACCGTCTGTCAATGAAGCTATCAATGAGATAGATAGTGCGCTCATCTAGAATAAGTCCGGAAGGCTGGAGCGGTGGGCGGAACACTTTGAGGGTCAATTTGATTGAATTCCCGCTTCTACTGTGTTGCCGCAACAAACTTGTAATACGGCGTTTTGATCGGTAGGTTTGGAGTCACTCACTAACACTGGAGTCTGCAATTGCGCTCCGGTTCTAAAAAGTAACAGGGCTGGTAGTCCAGCTGATCCCTTGCCGGTTCTTTTCAAGGAAGACGGGAATGCGTCGGTACAGGTCTTCACCCAGTCGTTTTGACCGGTGTATTAGACGGAGGCCACTGGTCCAACCCCATAATATTCCAAAAGGTATCGGGGACTCTTGCGTGATACAGGAGATTTAGGTTAACCCCAGTCACCATTGGGGTTCTGGCGTCCATTTTGACTTTCCACCTCATTTCACTGCGGGAGACATGCATTGAAGAAGATCGGGCGGGGCTCCACCGTGGTCTAGTTTGTAATGAACAAATGTTTACTTTTCGCATAATTCTGAAGCAGCGTCACGTATACAGCCGGTCAACGAACACTAAATTTCCTTACTACGAGGGTGTACTTTAATCAATGGACCGATCTACACCCTCTGGGTCACTTTGTCACTGGGATGTACCGACCACTTCGGGAACATATTGTTGGCGCTTTAGTGCCACGTCTCAGCTTAGTTCAGAGTTCACGGTGAACCATTTGGCGGTTTCAGCACTGGAAGAGGTGTACGTTGGGGCAGTCGACTTTCACCAATTTGTTCCATTTTGTGGCAGAAGTAGTGGAAGACTGTCCGCACCAATCACGAAATACCGGTATGGACCACCCACTTGGCGTAAGATTAACTGACCTTTATTATGCTGACGTCAAATTGTTGCTGTTTACCAACTTTCGAGCAGCATAGACAATATTGGCAAAAATTCCGCACTCTGCTAAATATTTTGGAATGCTTCTCGCAGCTCCAAAGTACGAAGTGCTTTTGCAAGACTGCCGCGATTACTTTGATTCATGGTTAGATAATGGAGTCATGTAGGTTGTCGACGGGTTTGCGTAACTTGGAAGCTGCATTAGCGACGGTGGAGGTTTAGAAAGAGGAACTAAAGCGCGTATCCCCAAGGTTAGGGTAGCAGTCTTTAGTCTAGGGCACTTTTGCGACAAAGGAGCATCCCTCTGAGGTTTAATGGTTGTGTATACAAGGCGACAGCGATGGATGTACTATTTAAGGCAGTGAAATTGAGCTGCTTAGGGTCGAGGATGTGAACCGTCTTCAGTCATTCAACCTCCGATTTCTGCGTTTGGTCGACCGTATTGGATGGCTCTAAAGAGAATTTTAGGAAGTGGGTATTTTATAATGTTTGTCAAATGAGTTCTTTTGTTTAGACCTTACACTTGCAAACTCAGATGGCTGGGCCATGTACTAAGGGTGCCAGCCAGTTTTCTGTCACACCGAGCACTCTCGTTTGATGATCAGGTAGACTGACGTAAGGTGCAGGGTGGACAGATGATGACTTGGCGTAGAGAAATTGCGTCTTCCACAGAAGGGCTGGCAAATGTGGGTCGGGCTTGTCTCCCGGGCTGGAGCCCCCGCGACTGCCGAGGACAGTGGCCGGAGATGTCAGGTTGGTTAGCGGCTAATCGAGCTCAACAGCGTGAATGTTGTTGTTGGTTGGCCGGTTTATCTGTGAATTACACGCCTTTGATGACACGAGACGCTGCAGTCAGTAGCGTGGCCGTCGCTATGATGGACTCATGCTTTCACTCATTGATCGGTCATTTTCTCAAGTTGTAGTATGTATGGTTATGAATGTTTGAGTGCAGACATGTCCATTTCTAGTGGTTAGATCCTTTCTCTTCTCCTTCTGTTCTTTTCCTGTGCAGGTTCAACTTTTTTCTCCCTGGCTGCGTGGCCGTTGAACAACGGTGAAAACCGCGGATACTTTGTTGTCTGTGATGATGATAATGGAAGGTACACGGCCTTGATCGATGACCGTAAGGAACGGAGTCCCATGAGGGTCGGTTTTCAGTGTTTCATTGGACCTGATTTACATAAAAGACTAGGTGGTCTGCCTTCATTGCACATGCTACAAATCTGCGGATGACGTCAAGTTAGTGGGCCGTCTTAACAAGGCGGCCGTGCAGGCAGACCTGGATAGAATCCACCGGTGGACACTAACGTGGGAACTACTGCTGAACGTGAACAAACAGAAAAATTGTTAGACGGTCCTTGTAGACACGTGGGAGAGCTGAAAATTTTAGTGGTGATCCGGCGAGCGGGATCTTAGGATGCAGATTGGGCGAGCTTCTAACACTTTACCCAAACCGCAACAGTTACTAGAAGAGCCAGCACAGCACTGCTTAAGACTGGCTTCTTGGAAGACAGAGATCCCGATACTTTTGCTTGAGGTGCATGTGCGGCCACATTTTGAATACTACATATGAGTCTGAACTCCATACCTTGCCAGGGTTGCAAAAGCGCCAGAGACAGTACAATGCCGGTTTACAAAGTTTCGTCCATTTCGAGGTTGGGGACTGTCACGGCAGACGTGGATATTCAGGTTTATTTTTCCAATGCGGAAGACGCAAATGTGGGGACTTAATGGAGGCCTTTGAGTTGTTACATTTTTCAACCGATACCGGCGATAAGCAGTTTAACCGCAGTGTCGACCCAACACCCTGAGGGCATGAATGAGAACTCACAAAACCACGTGCCAATGGAACATTCGGGCTCTCTCTTCCTCTTTTAGAGTAGTGAACAGTAGGAATAGGTTTTCGATGAAAGTGGTACTAGCCACGATGACGAACGATTACACACACAGGTTTGACAAACGCTAGTCTTCGGTGTTTCCTGAGTTAGCTTGAGAACCTGAAAGATGGGCTGTATGTTGCATTATTCCTTTTTATTGTCGGCTGCACCCTTCCCGTTTTCCTTTCTTTTATTCCACACATCTAAAAATCTGTTCTTCATGTTCATGAACCCCTGCGAGTGATTGGACGGCCGAAGTCTGGAAGAGTGAATGTAGCGGAAGTAGCAGCAGGGACTCTACATACCAATTTGATAAGTTTGCCACATTAGTCAACGATCTATTGGAACGACTTGCTCAGGGAGTAAAGGGGGATTTGTATCCGTCGACTATTGCGGCAAAGTAAAATATGTGGAGCTCACAACTGCAAGACATTGGACAGTTTTCGGCAGTCGCTGGAAGCCCTGCAACTTGATCTGTTGTGATTGTTCTACACAAGGATCAAGGTCACCTTATATTTTATACCTCGGGATTTTAGGTTACCAAGGAATGTGTTTGAAACCACTGTCAACGGAGAATGTTACCTCTTGACTGTACACACATAACCTGTATGTCTGATCGTGTTGTGCCTCGGTCAAAATATATGGATAAATAATAACTATACACATATTGTGAACGGGCACAACCAGATTACGCCGCCGCACTCTTATCTTCAAGCCCCGAAGCAAGAAGTTGGATAGGGGCTTCAGTTTTGCTACAGAAATTTTGAGATGAGTCAGCTGAGCCGAATCTTCGAGGGTTGTTCCTGATAAGTCAGGGCGGTCATCAGATGGAAAACTCTCACCTCATTCTTTCAGCTCAATCTATGCCATAAAATCAGTGATCAACTCTGTGTAATCCCATTTTTTCAAGGGCATCACTCGATATGTTGCTTCGGTTGATGTTGACACGTGCCGCCTCAGGTACGAGAGCAGCTACCAGAGTGTGGGTCTGCGAGTCTTTCTCAAACAGTCGGCCGTCATGAGCAGAGGCATGCCCGCAATGAATGTTAATAAGTAAAATAGAAAGCCACAATCTGTCTTGAAATGCATATGGATTGAAGGTGTAGTGCTAGATCCTGGATTTGTGCGCCCTGAGTTTCCCCAACCTTATGCCACCGTGAATCGGGAGTCGCGGGGAGAAAACGATGAACCTGCAAACAAACTTTATTTAGTTATTTACTCACCGTTCACAACAGACTTCAACGTAACAATTGAGGTGTGCTATGGGGCTGGACCTGAGAGCACCTTGAGCACAACCGCACAGCAGCCGCCAGAGTGGAAAAAGTGCGTCGACGGAAAATTCCATTCGACCTTCAGAATTCAAACAAGCGTTAGGCTGGTTAAGCGGCGTTCCTAACGGTAATAGCTCAACATTGTTATCCTAGTGGATGTAACCTACAGGAGTAGAGATAATGCGAATTCATTACACAGCTGAGAGCATAACTGCGATACTTATGCTGGCCCATCAACTTTGATGCTAGTGATTTGTAGTGAGTTTATTTATACAAGCTAATGTGAACAGGCGCGGTGGTACTGGCAAGGCAAATCTCACGCCGCGGGGAGTTTAGAATTTTGGGGACGTCGAAGGTGATTTCACTACAACGGCAGTATGTGGATGCGGCAAAGTCACGTAGAACGGTAGAAATGCCAATCGAATTTGCTCTGCCTACTGTCCAAAAGAAAGGCGTTCCAATTATCTCGCGCATGCTGTTAAAACCAAACGTCTAGTGTTTCCTCAAGCCAGGCCCAGCTTTTTCGCAGAATCTGCCGATTGGCCGGATCGAGGATAGTCGCGTCTGTGGTGCACCGATCGTCTACAAATTCTGGGTCTGTTGGGCAGCCGATTCGTATCAAGAGAGGAGACGGTGTTAAAGGTGTTACTTCTTATTGAGGCGTTAAGGTACAATAAAAATGTAAAGAACTGATTTGAAGAAAATAACAAAAACTTTGATATTGAGTTCACCAATTTTACAAGTTCTGGGATCAACTAATCACGCGAACACGACCAACTGTAGCAAATTACGCAGTGGTAGGACGATAAACCGGGAGTGAATCTGAGTTAAAGAAACAGAGGCCCTGTAATGAAAAGAACGGATGGAAAGACTACGTGGGAACGGTTTTCCTTCAAGTAACCATATTAAGCCTCATTGGTTTATCGAGATTAACGGTCATGTGAGGAATGGTTTACCGCGCGCGTAATTCAGATGGTCGTGTTGTAATGCGTGATTGGAACTAAACAGCGCGCGCTGATTTAAATTGGACCATGTGTGGAACACATTACTACCTGCTTGTTTCATGGGTAGCAGGTTAATCAAGTGAGGAAAAGGTCACCGTCAGATTCTTCGACTCTTAATGATAAAAGTTGGAAAACACATTCAGTTGACATTGCAGGCTTCAGCTTGTGTCTTACGTTTCCAGTGTCCCTGAATGTAATATGAACGGTGCAAACGCTGGCAACGCACTGCTGAATGGAGGCAGTTCGCTTATTGCATATGGAGAGTTTCCTACAATATTATATTCAATTCTTGGTCAGCCTTCCATTTTTTGCGTAGGGTTCATACATCAGGCGATTAAGAAAATGCTTTTGCTAAAACCCACTCGAATGGACTAAAATTTTAGCCAGGGACCATGATTCCTGGAGTTGTCGTAAGAAAAGATAAACCATACCTTCTCTGTTTGACGCTAGGTGCATACGCCGAACTGTTTTCGTCAGCCTTATATTAGGAACGATTGTAACGTGTGCCTTCTCAAAATCCACGGCGGCTTTTTCGCCCTGGTCCTTGGCGTGATAAACTGCTGAAAGTGGAAGTAGCATGTTGAAACATAAATATGCGGGTAATGTCCAAATACACATTGTGTCGCGCGGTTGTTAAATGTTTTCGGAGGATGCATCATGGACGCCCGGATTTGTTGTTCACCCACTTGTACAGAAATCCCCTGTAATTTTGCAAATTAATCGAACATGATTGTTGTAATACCGAGGCTTGGCCGATTATGTGATCACTATGCTTCTGTTTGGCGCGCTCCGCATTGGACGGAGCATACTGTAAAAACTGACTGCTACAGTTCATGTATGTAGTCATCTGTCCTGCGGGATTTTTCGCTTACCAAACAATGACGTAGAGTTTTGACCGAATATTGTTCAGTATTCGGATTCACTCGCTTAACAGGCAACTGATGAAAAAAGACGACAGAAACTCCTGACCCCTGGGCGTATATACCAGGAAGTAATCAGCATGTTGTGGATACTTGGACAATCCGCGTAAAGTATCATGAGAGCGTGCTGGAAGAATAATGGCTCATCGTAAACCCATGATTCCTAATGATCAATGATGCGACTTGCTGCGGTAGTAAACAAACTTTCATGCCTGTTGATAATAAGGAAAATGTAAACTGAGCGATTTCTAGTAAATCCAACAAAAAGATCTTATGTGCGTTATACTTTGAACACGCACATGGAAAATAAACGGGTTAATAATTCGTATGCACAATTTTTTACACACATGTGTACGTCCATTTGTAATATCGTGTTCATCCTCGTAATTAACAGAATCATAGGATCCATAAACCTGCAGACTGTGACTAATTTTAGCCGATGTGAGTCCATTGTTGACTACCATACGAAACCCTCCACATAAAATCGTGGAAAAATACCCTCCTTTCTGGAGCTTACACAATCGCACTGAAATCTTGATTCTTCGTGTTTCAAATCCTTCCTGTTAACCACAGAAAAACTTTTGTGCGTCATGAAACGGGGATTCCAGTTCAACAATCGGCCTTATGAGACAGATCGACGTTGAACTCCGTGCGCAGTTTCGATAACCACTTGATAACCATTCAAAAGGTATCTGACATTTACATCGACATGGCGAAACATTATAGGAACTAGTTGGCAGCTCTGACTATTTTATTAGTCAACGCGAAAGTATTGATATTGCACGTAGTCTTTACCAGAAAATATTACATACACACTAAACATCATAGTAACTGTTATCACTCCGCATTTTCCTGATTAACACGCCAGGTTGCGTTCTTTTTCCCGTTCACAGTAGCCTTTCTTGTGCGAGGAAATCCTCTGTTGCGAGTGGGCACACGAAACCCCGTTCTGACTGAACAATTTACGAGCTTTTCATTATTTGACGGTGCACAAGGAAGTCCAGTGATGGAGTCTGCCCAGTCGTCCACTGGATGTTGGGATTCCCCGCCCTCCCCTGCCAAAGCCAACCTACTTGCACATTTTTCTGACGGCACTTATATCAAGCCAAGATGAAGTATCCTGGAGGTTTATTGGTACTGTAACTTGCCGACCAGTTGCTTCCGCTCTAACTGTCCGTAGCACTTGCAGCCCAAATCTGGAGCAATTTGGAGGCACCGGGAAACAACATTCTTCCGAAGTAGGAGTTCGAACAGCAGCCCTAAAGAGAGAAACAGTACAAACAACCATCAGCCGAAGGCCCAGCAAGCCATGCACACGAATTACACAAACGCAAATTAAAACGGCACCACCAACACTGCGGCACGCTCCGTTACACAACTCAAGTTTAATTCGTGCGCGCCTGTTAGTTTCGGATGCGCGTTAGAGTACTTATCTACCAGAGTGACCTTGAAGCATTTTAATGGTCGACTCAAATATAACCTTGTGAACGGTAAATTAGAGTAAAATCACATTTTTGGACCGAATCTGTGGAATGAACTGACCATCTTTTTTGCTGCTGCGTGCGTCAACATTTTGTGAACTGCAGTACTTTTGTTCCTTATTGCGCGCTTTTCGCTGGCAGATTTCACTTTTGCAGCACAATTGAATTATTGTCGTTTTGCAGCGTCAGTATTTTTCTTCCATGATCGCGCACCTCCGAGCGCGCTTCTCAGATTTACGTTAAGAAAGATATATATAATATAATTGAAACTGTGAACCACACGCCCCTGTACAGAGCCATCTATAAAGATGAACTGGTGCTCAATGTACAAACAGCACACCTCTTTGAGTTTGAATGTACTCACTTTCTGCAAGAGCAAGACTTTTCGCGATACGTAGGACTGGAGCCTGACATTGCCCTGGTGCGATGCGTATATCTGTAAGAGATGCATCCGTAATCACAACTGTTGGCGGTCTAGGAGAAAATGGTCTTGGGACATCATTTTCAGAAAAAACTTTGGCAGCATGATCTAATCAGCATCAGTTCGCACAAAAATTTCCCACGAAACCAGTAGAAAGGCACAGCTCCGCCTTGTAGAAAAAGCAGAAATAAAACGGATACAACAGTGGAATGAACGCGTGAGCGAACTGAACATATCAGCGGTCTCCGATCTTAATAAAATCCACTCGGGATCTGGGCTAGGGCAGTTGCTATCAAGCAGACACTTTAGAGATGGGAACTTCATCGCCACAAACAGACGTTAGTTCAGGTTAACAATTATATTACAAATGCTTTCAACGAGAGCAGGCGGTCCATCTGCACCATTACTTTCGTTAAAACCGTGCAAAGTATCTTCATATCAATAACCTGCGACACAATTAAGATTACCACCAACACTTTTTAGCACACCCTGGAACGTAACTGAGAAACCGGTCTAAATAGTTTTTTTTACAATTAACAAACGGACGCAAAGTCAAAAGAAATTTATAGCCGTACGTCTTCAATGTCATTTAATGTAACTCTTAGCTGTGATAGCTGGAGTATCCACTAAAGAATAACGATATCTCAGTGATAATCAATGAATGAATCAAGTCATGATCTGAATTGTTTTCGTTGGGGTTGGCCTACAAACTTGATGCTGCGACGTCCGCCTGGACTGTGTCGTGTTCTGTTTGGTTCAGTTGTTCTCATTTCCGATCCGGTTCCAACCGCGTCACGCGTGTCCGTGCATATATCGCACTGAATCACATAAAGTTAGAGCGTTTCAACTGGATGAATATATGCATATTGTGGCGTGGTGGGGGTGTGCGTGCGTTCGAGTGTGGAGTGCTTTCTGGCCGCTAAATGTGTGGTCACGCATGTGCATGTTAAGACAGTGAACATCATATGGAATAGACGGCCTGTCACTTGATGGTATGCGTGAGAGGGCGCGACGACGACTACAGTCAGCCAACACATCGGTGGAATGTGCATTCCAGTTCCTTCGTCGCCCAACTCGATTGCAACAGGCGTTTTTCAAAGAAATATGATGATCTTGACATACTAGAAATTTGTTTAGCAATTTTTGAAGCCGTAAAAGTTAGAACAACCCACGTGGAAAATTCCGAAATCAGCTTTCTCCGTGTGAATAACTAACATAAGTTATTGTGAACAGATCCACGCAGGCCGTATGGAACTAGGACACACGGCGCTTCGCAAACAGGTGATCAAGAGACAAGACAGTTTGGTTAACGCTGGCTTCTCAAAATACGATGTGCTTCTGGCACCCCATCAAACTGTGTTTGTAAACCCCGTGCCATTATCTTTCCGCCATTCGTCCAACCCACCGATTTACCTATCGTACGTCAACATATGTGCTTCGGTTAAGCTTACGACTGAACGTTTAGTATGGCCATAGGCGGACCACAACATTCGTAATTGTGCTCTGTTTTTTAAATGTATACATCCCCACTAAGTGCTCGACGACTTCCTATGGTTCCACAAGGTGGTCAGAAGCATTCCTACTCGTCGACTGACTTCAGAACAGTGGCTCCCGTCGTCTGAACCGTCGAGTGGTCCACTTTTTTTGACCTACCGTGTTTGATGCAGAACGTAGGCCTCATTCCGAACTACCCTACACAGGCCCTCTGAATATCGCCTGTCATCCGAAATACGAGTTAGTACCGCGGTGCGTAGTTAAACCTGCCTTGACAAAAGCTCTTGCCACTGGCTCACTTAGTTCGAGAAACATTGTCAAGGTAAAGTTGAAGATTAACTATCACGGCATATTCATTTTTGCACTTTGTATTTGACTTACGAAGTGGAATACCTTTCTTTGTTAAGAGTTTGTTGATTACATGCAATCTGCACCACGCATGGCGCAACACATTTGTCCAGCGACGCCGCAAAATAGGTCGACATCTGTGTGGTTGCACGAGTACGACAAAAAGGTGGAAACGTTTCATCTGACATAGCTGAACCTACCATTGCGGACAGAGGAGCGCCAGGTTTCCGGCGAGAACATCTAGAGCCGCTGCTCCAACTCGGACATAACAGCCCTGCCGCATACACCATAGACGGTGACCCTACACCATCCTCTCCACAGAACAATCGACATGGTAAATGCTTAAGAAAGCCTTGAATATTCACGAAACATTTTAGACTGTTTCACTTATGATGTCCTCACGTCACTTGTACATGCTTGACCCCTTGCTTTCATTACACATTCAACCCTTTTCTTGCATTCACGGAGATGGTTTTCCGGATATTGTGCGCAGATATAAGCAAACTAATTTGCGTCAGTCTACAAAATAAGAAATACTATCTAATCCTCAACAACGGACTTGGGTTAGGTAGTGGGTTTGTTTTTGCTTAGTAAGTGCGCTTCCCGTCGACAGATACGCACCGAAGTGTGTACAATCTGTATAACGAATCTCAGTTAGCTCAAAATTAGTTCGCGACCGATCACCCTGTGGTTTATTTTTATATTACTCTCTTCTTCTTCTGAGCAACCGGATGTACTTTCAGTCTTACGATCCTATTATTACACGCCTGCATCATGTAACAAGTGGCCTATTGGAGGAGATTTATGGTGACCTTTCAGAATGGCGTACTTTTTATGGCTGTTTTGTTGTGTAATTTGGCACCACGGAGGAAGTACAATTGGCCTGACAGGTGTTTGTATCACTCCATCTTTCGTGGAACTTCTTCATCTTCCTGTTCTGCGCTGTACCTATTGGACAGTACATAGTTCAACGTTTTACCATTTTCGATTACGTCCATAAATAGAATGATGCACTGTGGTTGACCCTTTCGATCTCCATTAATCTCCGGGTTAAACGCTGTGCTTCAGCATCGTAGCAGCGCTGGGCATCTGGAACTCGGCAACGACCAAGTCTGGAATGCGTGCCTGCGAGACATCTGAACCGAGTACCATTATTCTGATGCCGTAATTCCGCATATTTTTACAGTTCTGAGAGTAGAAGATTTGTGTTCAGACAGCTTCTATAACGAAAACCGCTCTGTTAACAGACCAAGCTTTAGGTTAACTGTCCACAAAAAGACACCACTGTCAATTAATCGAAATAATATGGATTTAATTGAAGTCAACCCCCAGTGATACGATGAAAATGTGGATATATTTTCAGCAAGAACAAACAAATGATGTATTAAAATGCGGTGGACCTAAACACTACACAGAATAAGTTATACGACTCAAGAGGAGGCATACATTCGAATGGTAAGAGTAAAACGAAAAATGCTGTGAAGATATGTCGTTCCGAAAATCTGCTGGAACTTCTACACTATCGTGTTGTGAACGCGGGGTTATGTGAAATAAGAATGGATCCGCGACCTTGTGAAAATGTCGAGGGCAAATATGAGCATAGACAGAGTGGAAGGTGTGAAAAGCAGCGACCAGTGTGGGGGGAAAACCGCATGCAAATACCAGAAGACTGGAACAGATTCATCAATTTATCAATGGGTGAACTGTGATGTTCACCTTTATGAACACCCGATCCCGACATGGAGGAATCGTAAGCTCATGGTTAATAATGGAACGAGCAGCATAGTTCAGCTAGACGGGCTGATTATGTTACTCACGCGGTACTGCAGTATAACGCTAAACAGGACAGTGTTCCCCAATGATTTGACTCGTGTCGATCGGGTGGGCCCCGTACAGTCTGCGTTTTCAAATGTCTAGAAAAGTTACAGCGTTGCTCCCGAATGTTTCTTTGTGGACTGTTCCTATTCTTTGTCTCTATGGAGTTGGTTGAATCTCGTCAGTAGATGCGGTTTGTCTCAAAGATTTAGATTTCATCAGCACCAAGTGTAGTCTAACGTCAAGTTTCTCCAGCCGACGTAACACTGCCTGTAGGTGACAGTCGTGCGTTCGAAGAGGGTACCTGTATACAGGGATGCCACTTGCTCGAAAATGCCAGTTAGTTGGTGGTTCAGGAACTTTTTTCAATCAGATTGTTCCAAACCAAAGCCCGTCGGCAAAATTTTGCACTGAAAAAGTTCATTGATTGTTAGAAAAGCTGTGAGGTGCCTGGAATCTGGCGGTAACGACGCGTGAGAGAACGCTTCCTTCAAATCCAACTTCGTGAAAAACCGAGCGCCAGCCAGGTTGACCAGTGGATCACCTGCAATTGGAATCTGAATTTATCTACTGCAATTTGACTATTTAGCACCTTCAAATCATTGCACATACCCACCGCACCGTCCTCTTGAGCACCGTAACAAGGGAGTTTATTTGATCAAGTCATTCGAAACTGTTCCTTCTGGGATATCAGTCGATGAGTCGCACCTGGTACGGGAATCAGGTGCAGTTGTGTTACAGAGAATAGTTGAGCTTCTTCTTTGAGGCGTATTCCGTGAACAACAGGCAGTATTCGGCCAGTGGCTTCTCTGGTCCAGTTGGGGTACGCATTTTACAGGGTAGATGTGTTGGTGGCCATGATCTTTGTACGATCAAGAGAAGATGTTATCCTCGGAGCTCCCACTGCACTCTGACCGAGTAGAGGTCAACTTTTCGAAGAAGACACATACATAGTAGCAATAACTGATACGGGTCCGAAGTATAGATCCACTACCCTGAAGCTGCAAATGTTAACACGATTCTGTTGCACTTACGGGCTGAGAGATATAATGGTAAGTCACTTAATCTCTTTCTTGCAGACGCGAAGGAATAAGTGTTATCGGAGTCCAATTCCATATTAATAGTTGTTCTACATCGGTGTGCACAAATGACCACTGTTCGAATGTCCGGTGAAGGGAACTTGGACTCTGGAAACCCGTGATTTTGATTCACTGTGAGCAGAATTATTTGCCGAGTAAATGTATTGTGAATATTACTGGTGAGTCATCACTAGGAGTATCTTGACTCACTTGCCCTATATGATGGTGTCTCCAGCACCAGGAAAAATGTTCTCGTTTGCCGCAGCTCTTGTAGTCAAGTTTAGGATTCGCACCTGTCTGACAGTTTCATTTGTGTCGGCTAATGTCACAAAGATGACAATGGAGAAGCTATCGATGGCGTGGAAAAGGAACGTTGCATCTTGCTAATGTGAAGACCGTCAGTTTTCTTACTGAATGCTCCAGAGTGTACAGCTGCTGCTAAATTAACCCTGGTTAGAATAACAACCCAGTCCCAGGATAACTTCTTTATGTTCTCGGTAAGTAGTATCTCACGAATACGACGAACTTTTATTCCACCTACAATCGTTGAATCAGCCCAATCTCTTACAGCCTATTCTTTGAGATACTTCGTTATTCGTTTTCGCACTACTCGAGTATGATGGGATATATATTGTTTCGGCGGTCCCGTACCGTTCAGTATCAACCGGCAAAACTTGAACCTTTCTGTGAATATGCTCGTTCTGCGTTCCCGTGAGCGATAAAGCGAAACCGGAGCATTATTTAACTGAATTCCTGACTGCAGGTCAAGTGTATCAAACTGACAGAGTCCCTTATTATCCAACAAGAAGCGAAGCAGCTTCAACTTCTGGCTTTCCGCGGTACGCAAGACCAGTTGGTAGTAAATCCGAGCAATTTGCAGATTCAGTTTCACACTGAGCCCAGTCAATTGCGGCTGGCTGTATGGCAGCATCAAACAGGATGTTAATTTTGTATTTCTGTTCCAACGCAACCAAGATCAACCCACACGGTCCGTAACAGCGATGGAGAAAAAACTTGACACAGGAAAAGTACGAACTATATTCGGACGTTTGCAAGCGGAAGGGCCATTCTTTAGTGCATGGATGAATGAGCCACTGGTGAATGATGGCACGTCTATTTAGACAATTCCTATTTAAAATGAACTGGTGTTCGGTGCTCGTTTGAATTAACATAAAGTTAGAACGAATGTGAAAAAGCCGGTAGTGAGTTAGCGTTACTCACAAATTTTTGGTACTTCTAATTTTCTCGTCTCCAAGCTAACGCGCAACAGCTTTGCACGACTTTACCTAGACAGCAATAATACAAAGTATCTACCGTTTCTTCGAAATGATAGACTGCATCTTGGGCGAGTTCGGTGATATGCCACCAAGACCTTAAATGCCTTCAACCTAAGCATGATAAGGTTCAAGCCTGGACGAAAGTTATTAAGTAAACGGCCGGAAGTATTTCAATATAAAAGTGCATATTAGTGTACTCTAGATAGAAATAAGACGAAAAAGAAGAAAACTTATCTGAAGTGAGAAATAAACACTGAGAAAACTGGAAAAAGGAAAGAGGGAAGGCCAACATAACCAGAGCTTATGAGCAGCACAGCGGGCGACAAACCAAAGGACGGCAGTCGATGGTTCATACGAAAGAAAAGCACAAAATTCGAATATCTTTCGTGCATTTGACGCACTCGTCGCGTTTCTATTGAAAAGTGTGCTCTGAGTACATTGATGACCTTTCAACAGAAAAGAGTCAGTACATTTGAGGCCGATTTCATCGCAACATCACATCCTCATGTCATCACAATCCAAGAAACGTGCAGACCCTTTGCGTGCTGGGATTTTTGGTCGTCATTGAACCTCCGTTACCCGACCGGATTCCACTCTTCTGGGCTGTCTGTTTCAAGATCACATCTTCCGACGTCTTAAGTTCGATGTTACGAAACGAAAAGTTTAATTGGATAACATTCTGTTGTTGCACATACTGAGCACCAGGATGCCAGTTACCTACCTTAAGTAACGAGGATTTGGATAAGGAAGCTGAGTGGACATCATTAAGGCACCAAGCCCCGACCAATCGAATACCAAGGATATATCTTAGATATGACAGACGAAAGCTGCCCAAATACCGAAAATTTCCGTGATAAAGTGATCAACTTTTCATTGCTGTGCGGAAGTTTAGACAACATCGACAGTTACTATTTCTACAGGTAGGCCAGCTCTCTAAAGTAGGTATTAGAGTCATTTTGTGATCGTGATTGTAGTTGTTTCATCGCAAAGGAGGCTTTCTGGTCGTTTTGTGAAGTACATTACAGTGAATATCTGGATATCTTGTTATGGAGCATTCACAACCAGTCCCGTAACACTGATCGCAGTTTCTGGCCAGGGCTTCATCGCCTTTTCGGTGGGCAGGACAGATAGCTTTGCGCATTCAGCAAAAGACGTTTGCAATTGATATTGGAAGTGTAAATGGCTACAGCATGTTTGCAACCATTGTTTAACTTTGGCGAATTCTAAAACATTCATGGTGTTTTTAGAATAGCTGGGAAAGATGTACGAAGAATGAACACATAAGGGCGTCATATTCCGTTCACAAAAATTGCATTGAACTACAATTTTGGGTGAGGCATAACGAGGCTTCATAGAAAGCGATCGAGCTTGATTTCCAACCTTCAAAAACACTACGAATGTCGGTAGTAGGTAGCCTCGGTTTCAACGAGGGATTAATAAGCTGTGGAAATGCATTAATCGTTTCATTAACCGAATAACTCTTGATCTCTAACTTAGCAGTAATATTACCAATACACGAAACAGCGTGTGATCTAGAGATACGGGCAAGTTGGTTTGGCCTGCCGCAAGATGGACGGATAAAATGGGAAGGAAAAATCTTATAACTGGCACTACGCTGTGTGCTTTCAGAACGGTAGAAACCAGTGCAATTAGGAGGAGACGAACTGGATGGGATGAGTGTTTCAAAATGCGCAATTCCGGTGTTGCTTTTAATGATCGTAAAGTGCTTGGATTGTGTTAGAACCTCTTTCACAAGCTATATTACAAGCTCTCATGGAAGTTTGCTGCATCCTCACTGAGACGAATTCTCGGATCTTTGAATCGTTTATCCTTTGCAGTGTGCAAACAAAGTTCGGCTTGAAACTCATCTACCAGCAATTTACGAGGCCATTCCTGAACAGCGTCAGATGATAATCCCAACTTGCATAGAAATAAAAAATAGCGACAAGGTTATAAAATGAATCTTATATTACCAATACCTGGAAATAAAATTAGTATTTGGAATAAACCTAACCTGGGATAAGAGGTAGCAATGGACAAAATCAGAGGGAAGGGTGAACTGGGTGCACGTCCATGCGGTAGCACTGAAATGATGCAAAGGACGAAAAGTACATACATCATTTGGAAAAGTAAATCAAGATTTGGAAGTGTGTACTTGACGATACCTTGGACAGTAGATTAATAGATAAGTCTTTGGGAAAGTTCATGCATTCGTTGCGTGCAATTAGTTGCATGTCTAACGAAGACAGCGGCGAGTTCAACCAAGCTTCCTCCAATAGGCATACATAAAACCAGAGCAGACAATCCGAACTGCACGGCTGAGATCCTTGACGAATCCAGACGGACGTGAGTCACCACACAGAACTCTTCACAGAATGATGACGGGAGTCAACCTCCGACCACGTGGCCGGAGGTACCGAGGTGCAAACCTGATGCAAAGTCACATTTCCTTGCCAAACGTTCTAATACTGCTTGTCCGCTAGACCTGGGTTCCTGCTATGCGGCTTCCCCTAGTCTA